>CM055281.1:5879941-6009347 GCA_029237695.1 Conchocele bisecta
ACATTAATTTCCCATATCTCTTGATCCGTTAGTTGGATCATTACCAAATTTTGTCAATAGCTTTCTCACCTTAATCTTTGTGTCAATCATTTTGGACATATTATTACCTCCTGATCCGTTAGTCGGATCCTTACCAAACTTCATCAATAGCTTCCTCACACGATGGCTATCCATCCAGTACCATATGGGGGAACTTGACCTTCATCTTGATGACCTTAACCTTTGTATCAATACTTTTTGGATGTGTTGAATACCTCATGATTCGTTAGTCGGATGCTTGCCAAAATTCATCAATAGCCTCCTCACAGTGATGGCTATCCACCCAGTGTCATTTGGGTGGCCTTAAACTTTATGTCAATAATTTTGTGGCGATCGCCTCACTTAGTGGGTGAGCCTCTCCCCGGCGATCCCCTTGTATCAGTTACTTCCCCCTAATTGAATGATTTATTTTCCCTTTAAATTTCAGCCACCTGTGTCTAGGTTGACCCTCGGTATGCCAGGAAGCCAACATGCACTCGCGTTATATCGGCAGTTGATGAAGAAGGGCAGACAACTCAAGTTCACAGACAAACAGTTCTATTTCCGAAGGATTCGCGAGGAATTTGAAAAGAACAGAGGCTTGACCAACAAACAGCAGATTCAGCAACAGTTGAAGGTATAAATGAAGTTCTATATAATCAAACTCTTGAAAAATTTATTTTCTATCTCACATTCTATGATTTACTTTTATTTGCATGGAATTTTATCATTGTTTTATCAATTTTCCAGTAGCAAAACGAATACACATACCATCATAGTGTTCTGCCATCAAACCAGGGTGGAATGATATTTTGTCAAAGAGTTCAAAATTATTTCTGAATGAGTTTGTGTTACATGTTTTTTTGCAGAATCACCCAGTAATATTATTGTCTGCATTCCGGTAATATCTTCCTCCTTGATTCGATGGCAGTATGTTATACTGTACTTTCTTTGGTTTTGCTAGTGGCATTAGATATAAACTTCACACAAATTCAAATAAGTACAGTTTGAAAATAAATTTGCCAGATTTTATCACATATGATGGCTGATTGTGTGTCTAACGCAGACCATGCACATTTGCTTCCTTGCATACCTTTATACACCTTTATCACTCATATGGGTGCAACTATTTGACATAATGTATTTATTTGTTAGCCATCTTGGATTATGCTGATCTTTTCAAGACGATGTTGTGGGTGGAAGGTGGGTGCAAGCGATGGGTAATTTAACGATCGGGGTTCATCCTTACCGGAATTCCGACTGGAGACCTGGTTGGGCCCTCACATACGTCTTTGGCATTTTGTATGTGACAGTTGAATCTGGTTATACCCCTTATGTGAGTATTACGATTGTTTGTAATCCTATTTTAGGGGAAGGGGCCAAGTGACGTTGGTGTGGTATGGACCTGCCACCAGGTCAGGTTATTCTAATTTCAGGGCTGAATATATTGTTTCTCGATGTAAATATTCAGTTCTGATTTTGGAATTTTCCCCCCAATGCAGCAGGTTAAAACGGGATCGAACCCGTTTGCCCGGCCTTACATGACCTTAGCTGTTGATAGGCCGTTAAACACCAATAAACAAACAAACAAAATCAAGACGATGTTGGATGACAGAATGTGCCTACTGGGTGGGCGTGTACCTTTAAAGGTACAGTAGGCACAACATGTTCTTTATATCAGAAACATCATCAGAGACATTTCTTCCAAAATAAACAATCATTCACCATTACCCCACATATTGATTGGCATTATTATACACTTTATATCAGACGTCAATTTCCACACTGATATTAGGGACGATAACGTGTTTCCTTAAAATGTTAATGGACATACTATTGATTCTCTGTATTTATTTTTTGATGTGCAATGAAAATATATTTTTTTCCCGTGATACATTTAATTACTATAAATAACTAAAAAGTATCATGCCTCATTTGCGTATGAAAATAGCCTGATACCACCGCAAGTCACTATCAGTAAAATAAATTACAAAATGATTATATCTGTATAGCGGGCACTCAAAACTGGTGGAATAGTGACACAATTATACACTTATTTAATTCCTATAAAGAATATGTTGTGCATACTGAGTGGGCATGTACCATTAAACCCATTCACTTTTCTTCTTTTGCAGAAAGGTGAATCATTCGTGAAGAACGATGCACTGCTATGATGTAGAGAAATGGCTTCTGCAGTGCATATGGACTAACATGTGACCAGACGATTGGAACTGGACGACAAGCCAAGTCAGTTTTGCAGTGACATGTGTAAAACGGATATCTCCCTGTTATGATGCCTTGTTACGTTGTATCGTGGAATTTTTGTTTAATTACCAAGTGTAATTTGATACTGGCATGATGTTGAGTTATATACTACCATCAGCAACAATGCATGCACTATACACCATAACTCACACTATGTAGATACTTTAGTGTTGTTTTTTACAATGTACTTAAACCAGTTGTATATAATGTAGTGTTAAAACATGGTAATTCTATACACATGTAATATGATTTGAGAAACTGTTGTTGATGATGAAACTGTTGATGATTGATGAATTTTAATTTATTTTTATTTTCCCCTTGATTTCTATTTGTAGTTGCTAACAATAAATGGCCGCACATCATATACATGGTGTAAGCAGTACTAACACATTACCAGAGAGCTTAAATATGTTTACAGTTTAAAATAGCATTCCATGTACATGTTGTATAAGATCTTACCAAATCCCTTGTTTATAGTTAAATCAGAACCAAGATGACTGACTGTGTCGTATTTTTGAATGCCGTCCAGACAAACGATGCCAGAACTGTCAAACTTCTCCTTGAGCAAGGGCAGACAACCCCAAGTATACTCAACTCTGGACTGTGCTGGGCCGCAAGGCTGGGTAACCTCCCCTTGGTTATCCTGTTAGTTGAAAGCGGAGCGGATCCAAACTCTGAAGTCTGGGGAGGGTTGACTCCGATAATGTGGGCGACTATGTTTTCTTCAAGTCGTAATATAATCAACTATCTGGTGCAATGTGGCGCCGACGTCAACCGATGCTCCAAGAAGCGAAGACAGACTGCACTACATGCGGCAGTAATCAAAGGCGATGCTGACATTGCTGAAGTATTAATTGAAGCCGGTGCTTTCCTAGACTCACAAGACTACTTGTATAAAACACCATTACTGCATGCAGTTCAAAGAAACTTGTCAAATTGTGTTAAAATTCTGCTGAAACATAACTGTAATGTGGATCCAGGTGGGATTGTGAATGGAGCCAACTTATCTCCCCTTTTAGTAGCTCTTCTTCAAAATAATTTGGAGATCACAGAAATGCTCATCTTGGCTGGCGCCAAATTTGAAAAGACTGCCATTTACCAGACAATTTCACTGGCACAGTTCTACAGAACAGTGGAGAGCCAGCTTCAGATGGAATTGAGACCAGTGTATTTGACCCAACAGTGTAGAATATGCATTAGAAACCTCCTAAAGCCACAGTTTCTTTGGAAGTTACAACAGATGAACTTGCCAAAGCTTCTGCGGGAGTTTTTGATGTTGGATGAGCTGAACAGAATATGCTAGGACTCCAGATAAGGAATTGAGTATTGTCACTCTGACTCCAGGGCTCCAGATAAGCTGCGTATTTGCTTAAATACCCAATCAAAATTGTATATCCAGTAAACTGTGGATTTTAGTACATTTGTTTGTCAATTTACTATGTTGAATTACATTTTCTTGTCGTCTACTGTTAATTTATATTTTTTATATTCTCAAAACAAAACATGACTCGACAGAACTTTAGAAGCATTTCCAATGATTCTAAAGTTCTGCTGAACCATATTTATATTGAAGAGGAAGATATAAAAAAATATTTCCCGCATTCTAAGGGATAAATCTGTATTTTATTGTATTATTCACATTTTAACATAGATAAGCTTTATATATCTTTTGTTGGATATAGCAAGTTCATGTGACAAGGCGAATATGTAAGTCATACAAGGTTTGTGGAAACCATAGAGTTGGATTGTGTGTCCATGTGTTAGTCGGGTTAAGAAGTTTGCCCGAATTTTAATATTTCAATATACATGTATTTTCTATTTTGTCATAACTTATTTTTTCCTTGAAGGATTACTTTTATATTTCGCTACATCCTACACGTGCATAAATGCCATACAACCCTGCTGTTTATGTTCCATTTTTATCATCAAAAAAATGGTTTGACAGCACTTTAGAATAATTTACAATATGGTTTGACAGCACTTCAGAATCATTTCCATTGGAAATGATTCTGATGTGTGGTCAAACCATGTTTTTATTGAGAAATATGCAAGATATAAAAGCAACAGCAGACGACAATTGTTGTGTGTAGCGGTGTAAGGGTTGATATTCACAACATTGCTTCAAGGTACATGCCCACTCAGTAGGCACAAACTGTTCTTTATATCAGAGACATCATCGGAGACATTTTCTGGCAAAATAAACATTCCTTCACTATTACACCAGGTATTGATTGGCATTATTATACATTTTATATCAGACGTAATTTTCCACACTGATATCAGGGGCGATATCCGTGTTTCATTAATATGTTAACGGACATTACTATTCTCTGTATTTATTTGTTGATGTGAAATGATCATACTTTATAATCTGTAGAAAATAGTATTTGTTCAGGTGATGCATTTATTTAGTATAAATAATTAAAAAATATCATGCCTAATTTGCTTATGAAAATAGCCTGATACCACCGCGCGTCGCTATCAGCAAAATAAATATTACTAACTGATTATATCTGTATAGCGTAATTTTTAGAACTGGTGGAATAGCGACACAATTATACACTTATTTAATTCCTATAAAGAACAGTTTATGCCTACTGAGTTAAACAATTAGCACTTTCGATTAAGAACTTTGCTGGAGTTTCTCCAATCTGCCACCGGTGGCATTCGTGTGCCGACAGGCCACATTTTCTTGCTTTCGCCTTCTATTTTTTTTGCGGTTATTCTTACTACGAAAGAAATGCAAAATATATTGTGTACATTTAAAGGAATGCTTACTTTTTTTCCGCTGCACCAATATACGTCAACAGACGTAAAGCCGTACAGCGGCTGAAGCCCAGAGGAAATTGGCTTTTGAATCACTAACCGCAATACATCGTATCTGCGCAGATATAGAGGATCTCAAACGAATTTCTATTTTGATATGATATTTATGAAACCAGTCACGAACAATTTATGCACCAAGCCTCTGGCGAGGTCATAAAACCGCAGACCAGTTACATAAATCTCTCCCTCCAAGGAGCAGAACTCTTGGGAAATATCCAATACATTTCACTGAACAGACGCCATTGACTATTTTCGCATCTAGTTGAAAATATCCACATTGAAAAATACCTTTAATAGTAAGAATAACAATATTATAAATATACCATACACATGTATTATATTAAATAGGTTGCTGTTCACTGTAAGCACTTCATATTCCAACGGGAGCACATTGTAACAGCTTCAGTAATTTTACTAAGTGACTGATGCTTCTAATGGCGTTTTATAACATGATGACGTCAATGTCATTTGGAAGTCTTCACTTTATTCATTTGATGTAACTTTGGCCGCACAATACGAAACAGTCATCAGGGTAGTGCGGCCAACCAATCAAAATCGCTGCTGGTGTTGTTACATGTGTGTCATATCACATTTATGAAATGGGTTACAGCACGGTATAACACGATTTTCATGTGATAAGTCGGGTTATGTCTTCTATTTACCAGTCACCGTGTAATCCTGCAAATCCGTGTGTGTTCCCATTTGGTCACTGCACAAATAAGTATGATAGTCGGAGAAAAGACACCATGCGACCAGCGTAGTCCCAGACCAGCCTGCGCATCCGCGCAGTCTGGTCAGGGACTACACTGTTCGCCAGTATGTCATTGAAACATGAGTACTGCCATCAATAACACAATTACACAATTTTCTGATTCTGTATGTATAGGCTTTTGTTCACATATTGGATTTTTAAGGAATTAAATGCGAGGGAGCGTTAGCGACCGCAGCATTTGGTTCGTTAAAAATCCAATATGTGAACAATAACATACTTATAATTAGTCCGGTTTATAATACAGTCTCTGATCTGAACATTGATACTCCCAATTCTTGTCGATCAGGTAGCAATTCAGTATGGTAATATGGAACGTATTGGAGATACATTTTGCAATATGTGAAATAAGTGGAGAGGGTTTCTGGCCAGCGATTGGCTTAGAAAGTAGGGTGAATTATAAATGTCCAGAATCGCCAATAGAGTTGTACATGTCGTACGGTCTTTTTTCTCAGCCAGCGGCCCAAGTTCTACTCACAACTACACCATGTTTTTGCATGTCCATGTTTTCCACGATTAACTTTACCATCATTCCAATCATCAACATTTTCATCATCATCTCATCATCATCATGTACCGGTACCTGTATTGAAATGATTATCGCTCGACATCGCCAGACATTGCCATGTTATTAAACACGTTATTCGCTTAAATGGTGTCTTTATTCATTGCCTTGTGTCACTAAAAACACTTGAAAAATCCCAGCTGGCGAATATAAAAGGTTCCGAGCACATGTACAGATTGTGTAATCGAAATCAAACAGTTGCATTGGCTGACCCTGAGCACAGCTCAGTGTCAACCAATCAGTCTGATTGATTTTGAGTACGAGAATGGTCGGACCGGTTTACGGTCAGTACCCCTGGGTGTGTACATACAGCGAATATTTGTTTAAATGTTCCCAAACTAAACAAACCAAAACAATGGAAACTGAAGTAGAAACGATCGTTTTGTTCAACGATATGCATGTTTGCATGTTTTGTTCAACGATATGCATAGACACGAATATCGTATGGTTTATTTGTACGCAAAAACTATATTTTCATTTAAATTCCCGGTGGAGTTGCTGCCTATTTAAACACGCCTGTCGTTTCTGTCAACGCATGTCACGTCGTTTTCTTCAACGAATGGCGTGTCGTTTACACTTCATTGTCACATCGTTTTCGTTGTTGAATTGGAAAACGATGTTTTCGTTGGTTTAAACGTGTTTAAACCAACGGAAACATCGGTGTCTAATTATAAAAACGAAAACGATAGGCAATCGATCGTATGCGGAAACAGGGACAAATATGGTCTCATGCATACACTAAGCGTCTGGAAGTTTGATTGGTTGAGGGATAGCTTGATGATCTAGTCAGACATCTGTGACTGGAGAAATGAGGCTTATGAGTTTTACGACCAGTGTAGATCCAGATCAGCCGGTGCATCCGCACCGTCTGATCATGATCTGTACTGTTCGCTGTTCCATCGAAGAAATACCTGTCATGCTTCTAACAAGTAAAATAGGCCGTTATCACAGTTATTTGATCAGCAGCTACACTGGCCACAAGTCCCATAAGCATTTCTCCAGTCACAGCCGCATATGACTAAACCCATTGGGCCCGTTTCACTAAGCTTCGTATGATTAAAATGATCGTAAGTGCAAATTTAGGATCGTCTGGAAAGTTCAATTGATGGATTTATCATGCTCAATAAATGTAATTCCAATACATTGTAATTGTTTACGAGAAAACTTCATTTAATGAGAAATTCAGACTATTATAATTGTGCACTTACGGACATTTTAGTCGTACGAAGTTTAGTGAAACGGGCCCCAGGTCTAGTGGATATAACACTGGCATTCCATACCGAAGACTGTGGGTTCAATCCTTGTCACAGGCATGAAAAACTACTTGCATGACATTTGTTCATTCACCGAGTCCCACTGATCTTTCGTATGAGACGTGAAACCGAGACGCCGTCTCTATATGACCTTTGCTGTTGCTGTTTCATTCATTCGGCTTATATTTAAGGGTGGGAATTGGCTCGAATACCTTCCATGCCCAGTATGCTGGTACGTTAAATCCTTTCCTATATGACAGTTGCTGTTACTGGTACGTTAAATCCTTTCACCTCTTAATTGGTCGAGGATGAGCTTACTCAGTCTCGTCCAATGGTTGGATTTTGTTTAGCACTATGTACATGTACTTCAAAGGTAATGCTTTATGTCAGTTTGGCTCTCCTGACGGCAAAGTGATCTTGTAGAAAGTGAAAGTGAAGGGTTTAACGTCCCACCAACAGCTAAGGTCGTATAGAGACGGGACCACAGCTTAAGGTCTCATCCGACAGACCGGTGGGATGGAACTACTATGAAAGTATTTCTGTATGCCCTATAGTCTGTTTCACGAAAGCTGCCCAAATTTTACAGCTATATAAACAATGCAAAAACAATATTTATTTTGATAATATTAAATTAAAGGAAAATTTAAGAATGAGCCTTCTTTTTATTTCGTGAAATTTTGTTAAATATCAGTTAGCTTAACGGATTGTTAGCCTAACTGAACTGTTAAATCCTTAACGGATGGTTAACTGACAATCCGTTAAATATCGGTTGCTGAAAACATTTTAACGGATCTGTTAAATTTTAACTGATGGTTAACCATCCAGTTAAAGAATAAACACATCCCACAATGCACTGTAACCATTTCACCTTCCTGTACAGTACACTCTGAAAAAATGGCTGCCATAAAAGCAGAAGAGAATAGAGAAAGACAAAAAAAACTGGTCGGTTAGCGAGATAACCCTTCTCACAAATGTGCATGAGGAGAATATCTCAGTAATAACGATAGGCATGGGACCGATGTAACCAACAAAAAGAAGAATGCTTTATGGGAGTCTGATGTTTTGAACTGATGTTTTGAACAACCGGGCCCATGTGTTCTGCTTCATTATCCGGATAATACATGTAGGAACATGCATGTCAGTGCGTCTAGTATGGGGCACAGGTTGAAGTAACGGACCGAGGTCTATAAATACATTAAATATGCCTAAAAGCATCAATAAATGAAGATTGTTTTTTACTCCCTCCATATACTCCATTATAATAGTATATGGAGGGAGTAAAAAAATAATGTTTAGCTTATTTTTCTTATAGACCTCGGTCCATTACTTCGACCTGTGGTATGGGATTATTTATGACGAATATAAAATACCGCCTTTTCAACTGAGCCATATTTCTACACATTCCTGCGTACAATTCCAAGGTGCATGATCACGTGGTTACAACACCAATAACAATGGCTGAAAGTGTTGAAAGCTCATGCACTCCAAAGTAAGTATTATTTGATATTTTCCTTAATATACAAAGGATTTTGATGAAATATGGTGCAGCAAACGTGTCTTCATGAGCTGCATTTGGTTGTCCCCGGAGTTTGGCACGGACTTCTGTCGTTTTTGCGAATAATCGATTTCCGTGTTGGTAGACACGGACATCGATTCTTCGCAAATACGACAGAAGTTTGGGCCAAAGTACAGAGACCACCAAATGTAGCTTAACAAGACGCGTTTGATGCGCCATATTTCATCAAAATCCGTTGCATAATAAGTGCAAAATAAAAGAATGCGTATTTTAAATCGGAGGGATTCTGAAAGTTTAATTACTTGTTGTTGTTGTTGTATCCACGTGATCATACACCTTGAATTCTGTATAGGGTATAGAGTTTGTGTTATGACCTCTGACATCGTTCTATCAGTCAATCCCTCGACGGGAGTATTTTGTGACTGGCGACGCACTTGTTATAATTGTAATACAAACAATTTTAAAAACGATCCGTTGGAAGAAACCACAGTCGTTTACATAATTGAAAACCGGGTATTTAAACGAAAATATCATTTTCACGTACAAGAAAAATATAACGATGTACTCGCTTCTATGCAGATCGTTTTCACTGCGTTTTCCAATCGTTTTCGTTTGGGAACCTTCAACAAATCTTCGCTGAAAAGCAAGTACGCCTGACGTACATGTACTCTATATCGTTTTCGTTTGGGAACCTTCAACACATCTTCGCTGAAAAGCAAGTACGCCTGACGTACATGTACTCTATAGAGTACATGTACGTCAGGCGTACTTGCTTTGCCAACATGATATTGGCTCTTTATAATTTCCAATTTCTATTCATTATCCGGATCTTTCTGAGTACACTCTGTGACACGGTTCCACACAGTGAGATCACATTTAGAAAGGAAAACAAATGTTGACTTTCCGCTCCGTATGCTCTGGATCAATGACATGTATGAGCATTTCCTTGAACAGTGTTCTTGTATGATTAACCCTTTCACCCCTAAATAACTGGAATGGATTTTGTTATGTTAATTTTGCAACCATTCCAATCATCACAAACTTATTTTCAGACTATTCCATTTATGAAAGGGGGTGTTTTGGTTCTCAAATAAATGGAAATTACTTGCAAAAAGTGCAGATCTACACTGTTTGCCAATACCACTATACATGCTGTGGTGTTGAAATGATTACGAAAAGAATTAAAAGTGAGAGCGACTTTATCGCGTTAAATGTACATGCCTGCTCAGTAGGCACAAACTGTTATATCAGAGACATCATCTGAGACATTTTCTGACAAAATAAACATCAATTCACCATTACCCTACGTAGTGATTGGCATCTTTATGCATTTTATATCAGACGTAAATTTCCACACTATATCAGGAGCGATAACCGTGTTTCCTTGAAATGTTAACGGAAATTGCTATTTATTATCTGTATTTATTTTTTTATGTTAAAAAATGTCATGCCTCATTTGCATATGAAAATAGCCTGATACTACCGCCAGTCACTATCAGTAAAATAAATATTACTAAATGATTATATCTGTATAGCGAGCACTCGTAATTTTTAGAACTGGATGAATAGTGAGACAATTATACACTTATTTAATTCCTATAAAGAGCATTTTGTGCCTACTGAGTGGGCATGTACCTTTAATATTGCCAACATATCAACGTTTCTGAACATTTATTGGCAATGTCAACTCGCAATGAAGCAGTCCGATTGCCGGGCTGAGCCTGAGCTGTAGCTGATTTGTTGAAAAACCTGATAAAAACTACAATAGCATGTACAGCTGCCTGTTTCACTAAACTTCGTACGACTAAAAATTCATAAGTGCAAATTTAGGATCGTCTGGAAATTTCAATTGATGTATTTACATTTATTGAGAATATGCTGATTATGCCGCCTATGGTCAATAAATGTAAATCCAATAATTGTTTACAAGAAAACAGTGTTCATGTGAAATTTACAGACTGTCATAATTTTGCACTTACGAACATTTTAGTCGTACGGAGTTTAGTGAAATGGTGCCCAGTATTCTATGTATCATGTAGTGTTGAAGGACCTGTAGCATATTTCACCAAAATTGCAAAGTATATTTTCTTGCTAAGTACATTTTGAGGGAGAAATTTTCAATTTAAGGATACATTTATTAATTTTTATTATACTGAATTTATTACATTATCACAGCCATTTTGGCTGTGATAATGTAATAAAGTCAGTATAATAATTATGCATACGTTTAATCATCAAATATATGCAGTCGTTAGTTCTATATGAAATCATGCATTTTGGGAAAAATAAAAGACTACTCCCTCAAAATATACTTTGCTAGATAAGTATGCTTTGCAATGTTGGTGAAAGATAGGCTACTGAACAATTGGACTGAACTGTGTTTGTTGACAGAAGAAGAATAAGCACATTTATTATATACCTACCCATGAAATACATAGTTATACGATGTAAATAAAAGTCATATGTTCTCATCGATGAAATAAACAACTTCCGATGAAAATACGACTACTTCCGCTATCTATATTCATATTCTGTATTTAGAAAGAAATAGGCTGCAAATTCATTACCGTAGACAGTGTAAAAAACTTTTATTTTCCATAGAGCGGTATATAATAAATAGAATATTCATATTTTTGCAACGAATATGACATACAGCCCTTCCAGCGGTCCTATAATTCCTATAATTGCTATATTTTTCAGACTTTTTCAAAATGTCCTATAATATCCTATATTTTGGGCAAAATTCATATAATTCCTATATATTTTTGGGGTAAGCAAAAGGTTTCTTTTTCTTTGGTTAAAATAGAACTTTTTTTGTTAAATTTGTTGCACTAAATTCATCATGCAATTTAAAGGACATCCATAAGTATTTATTAATGTGATGTTGACATCATTTCAACAAAATTAATTTATGAAGTACCATGATGTGTGCCAATTCATTCTTAATTGTTTTTCAAAAATCCCTTTTTTAATGTAATAAGTTAAGGTAAATGACTTATTTGCACAAATAAATGATTTGTGGTGGAACGCGGCTGGCTAGAAGGGGTGTTGGGAGGCCAGATATAGTGTCCTATATTTTTTTGAAAAAAATCCTGTATTTTTTTTCACTGTGCTGGAAGGGCTGGACATATATGTTCATCGAGTGGTGTGAAATGTCCATATTTCACGAGTGCCGTTAATATTCGTTGCAAAAATATGAATATCCTCTAGCTATGTCTTTAAATTTGACAAAGAAAAAACAACTTATTTTATGCAACTCCTTCACGAATATATTGATCACCGCTCGTATTCTCCATAAATCATCTACTTACTAGACGTTTTATTCGAGACGCCAGTAACTGATTCTAAACATAACCTTGCAACCAAATTAGTTGTCAGTGCCCTAATCGTGGTAAGTAATGGATTACACACGTATCTATCATCCCGACCTCCAGCCTTTATTTGTTGCTGGTTCCACAAGCGAACGATTGTCTATCGTTTAAACATCATTTTCACATGATTTTCGTTTTGTAATTCAAAACGATATTTTCGTTGGTTTAAACGCGTCACGTTTAACCAACGAAAACATAATTTTCTAATTAAAAAACAAGGAAATAATGTCGAAACGATCGACTACATGGTGTCCGGTTAATTATTCCCTCGCCGATAGGCAAGATGGGGATATAGCGTTAGTCCATGTACGTACGTACGTTAGTAACACCTTTCATATTTCAATAAATCATGTACCGCTTTACTGATTTTGATAATATTTTGCCACAATGTGTGTCTGGATGCTGCATTGGTTTGCATACGACCCACGTCCGACCGCCAAAGGTCAAGGTTACTGAGAACTTATGTTCACCTTGTTTGTAAGGCAAACATATGTTGTGTTTAGTTTTCAATAACCCGTTAACACTGGTGAACCGCTTCACAGATTTTGATAATATTTGGCCACACTGCGTGTCTATTAAGGATGCTGCTTTTTTTTTAATACAACCCACGTCCACCAACGCAAGGTCAAGGTCACTGAGGACTTGATTTTTTATTTTTATTTATTAAGGCTGCCAGCAATGGGGATTAGCTTCGTTTATCGATGTCAGTTCGTGTTTGGTATGTGGTTTTGTTATGCTATTCTTGGCCATCTACATCTGTACATGCAGCTCTTGTATTAGTCAATTAACACACTCCTGTTAGTGTAACTTGATAACGACCTGTATTGCTTGTTGGAAGCATGGTGGCTGTTTCACTGTTGCACTGTCAAACATTGCAGATCCGGATCAGTGACCAGTGTAGATCCAGATCAGCCTGTGCGGATGCACAGGCTGATCTGGATCTACACTGGTCACAAAACCCATAAGCCCCATTTATCCAGTCACAGCCACGATTGCGAAATACGAGTTCGAACTGAACACTTGTTATCAACATGTTTTGTTTGCCGGAGATACTCTCGTCAGCAACGGCTACTGTAATTAATTCCTCAATCTTCAATATGGCATTAAGCTTCCTGGGTATGTTGACTTAGCTGGTTGTTTCTCACTGGGGAATATTCCGCAAACATACACAACCGCCTGCGTTAATATTACCAAGATTACCAACGTTTCTGAACATCTATTGGCAATTCCAATTCGAAATCAAGCAATTTGATTGTTTTGAAACTTTTCTGTAGCAAATCTCAGACTCAGAAATCAATCTGTTTGATTTTAAAAATCATATTCAAGTGTTTTGAAATATAAAGAAATTAACAAATATTGGCAAGATTAGCGCAGGCGGTAGTGTACTAGTAACTGGACTTATCTCGCTGCTTTGATATCTCTTGTCTTTTCCACGTTTCCTGCCGACCAAATTCTGGCTATTAAGCACATTCAATCTAAACCCTGGGCTTAGCCGGAGTGGCACGAACATGGATTTGTCTTTGGGCGACTGAAGAGGACTATTGGAGCAATGCGTGTGTAAAATATAAAACAGATCCGAGCAAGGAAACAGAAATTATAAGCCATTTACCCGAGCGTTACGGTTTCGAATGCACCAAGTATGTGACCTTGACCCTGGGCTTCGTGGGCGCGACATGAACGTGGATTTGTCACAGGGCGGTAGAAGACCATTGGAGCAATGCGTGTGTGAAATATAAAGCAGATGCGAGCAAGGAAACTTAAATTATAAGCCATTTACCCGAGCGTTACGGTTTAGTGACGGATGGACGTAATGACTCCAGTATGCCCCCCACCCACAACTCATTGCCGGGGGTATGATTAAAAAAAAAGTCACCCTCCCCTAAGGAAATGAAAAATAATGAGATTCCAACAAATAATGATGTTAATGCGAAGAAAACACACGTTACATTTTGAAAATCGGTCCACAAATTCCAATATTATTATTTAAAAAAACTATTTTATGCTCCATATTAATACGATTCCCCATAAAATAAATATTTTACGAAATTTCATGAAACACAAATATGACGAGGGTGACTTAATTTACATAACCGCTTTCAGAGATATTGCCCTTTGAATTTTTTGACTGGTTGAGCTTGTCACCGCGATAACTCGGAACAGATGCATCCTTAAACCACGTACGTCACATGACCAGATTCCGTGTTATTGCCCTTTGATTTTTCTGATTGGCCGAGCTTGTCTCAATGCTAAATATTATGTTTGAATCGCGGAGCATCTGTTGGTTTTACCATGAATACATTTCTCATTGTTGTACAAAATACTTACATGCTTACATTTTTAAATTATTATTTCAATAAAGCAATTTACAAGACAATAGACAAAACAACGTACAATGGCACACGGGCACTACCGCTTGCGTTAATATTGCCTAATCTTGCCAATATTTGTTAAATTCTTTATTTAAAAATACTTTGAACACTTTTCTTAAAATAAAGCAGCTTCATTGATTGAGCCTGAGCTGTGCAACAGCTCAGGCTCAATCAATGAAGCTGCCTGATTGCGAATGGGAATTGCGGGTAGGTGTTCAGAAACATTGATACTCTTGGCAAGATTAATGCAGGCGGTTGTGTATTCGCCTGACCGACTTCATGTGGGATGCGTCCCAGAGCCATTGGGCGCCCAGCCGTCGGTGAATTCGTAGCACTCCTCGTTCTCCGAATAAATCTTTATCATCGGTATTATTCGCTCACTATTATTACATTCATTTTCCACCAATGGAGTGGCTTGTTCATTTTCCTGCGGGGTAGTTTCTACGCACGCCGTTGCGATTGGCTCGTCTGGTGGCCTGTGCGAGTGCGCGCGCAAGCCGAAAACCGGCGAGTTTACGACATACGTTATGGTTCCACGTGGGTAAATATATTGTTCCATAGCTTCATTCTCATCGTCCATAATCTGAAATACAAAATAAGATTCAAGACTTTGATGCATTAACCTACTTTCTAAACCTGCGTGAACACTCTTCATCGTTAATCCGGGACGACACGTGATAACACTGGGTTAATGAGAGTGTCACCGATGATCAGAGCTATTCGCCACTGGTTAAAAGGAAGATTCACCATTCACCGAATCAACAATCTGGGATAGTATTTGTACATTTCTACACAGGCATGTTGTTTTATCAGGATTTACACGGTTTACCGTTTCTATAACAGATCTTACATCACACAAACACGATCATACATCGTTAAAACAGCGTAGTCCCAGATCAGTCCTCGCATCAGAGCATAGATTGTTAACCATTAACCATTTCAATACTACATACGTCATTTGCGGTTTTTGCACACAGTGTAGATCCAGATTTTCATTTCTTTTTTAGAAAAAACAACAACCCCTTTTTCATAAATGGACCAGTCTGAAAATGATTTTGTGACGATTGGATTGGTCGGAACAAACATCAAAATCTATTCTATTATGTGATTGTAAGGGTTGAAAGGGTTTTGCAATGCTGTATATCCAACATTGATTGTTCCATTCTCAGGTATGACTTGACTAAGTCCGTTGGATGTGCATTTTATTAATAAGTTCAATTATACTGGCAACCACTGTAGGTCAAGATATACAGCTCGTTACTATTGTTGCAAAGATCGTATGGTCAAATTCTTCTGCATGTTGAGCAGATTCCTCGGTGTTCCGTAGAGGGTGCCTCTATTAACCCTTTCAACCCTAAGGAACTGGAATGGACTGTGATATGCTAATGTTCCGACCAATCCAATGGTCACAAAATAATTTTCAGATTCGTCCATTTATGAAAAGGGGGTGTTTTTGTTCTAAGAAATATGAAAATTACTTGCAAAAAGTGCAGATCCTGATGAGACGGCATGCATAATAAACAGTATGGCAGACGAATACATTTGGGTATACATGTAATATGTTGCAAAGATAAGTATTTACAACGCGCTATCACTTATCTCGAGCTAAAGTATACGCCATGTCTGACACATAGGTTGTTCTTTAGCCATTTCCAAAATATACAATGGTCATGTTACTCTGTGTAAATCATCAGTAGCCGATTTCACAAACATTGCAAAGTATACTTATCTAGCAAAGTATACTTTGAGGGAGAAATTTTCAATTTTAGGATAAATTTATTAATTTTTATTATACTGAATGTTTTACATTATCACAGCCAAAATGGCTGTGATAATGTAAAACAATCAGTATAATAATTCTGCATACTTTTAATTATCAAATATATGCAGTAGTTAGTTCTATATGACATAATGCATTTCGGGGAAAATAAATGATTACTCCCTCAAAGTATACTTTGCTAGAAAAGTATACTTTGCAATGTTGGTGAAATCGGCTACTGGTCACTCCACTCACCTAATTTTAAAAATGCATGTATGGCAACGTTACCAAATTCATTCTGCTTGCAACACATTTATGATAGTAGAACATGTTCATTAGTTCATTCAATACAGTACATGGTATATTCCCTGTGTACATGTAGGGCAGAATGTATGACTGTGTAATCTAGATAGCAAAGGAAGATATATATCCAGATGTCTGTGTTTTCGAATGCTGGAACATGTATCGTCAGTGCTCAGACTTAGTCTACATATAATTGCTAGCACGCTGTAAAGCATTCGTTGTAGAACATATTGCACATTTTATTGGTTTGCTTTTTTCAGTCGAATTCTGAACTGTATGTGTCAAACGCTATAAGAGGTGAAACAGACTGATAGCTTGCCTATACTAAGATGGCTCAGATCGCAACTCAATGCACATTGTAGAACAGGATAATACTTCATACAATACATGCTATTATATTTGAAACGACTGATCATAACGTTCTATAAATCATAGGCGGCGGAACCGGAAACTGATTGTGGTTGGGGGGGGGGGGGGGGGGGGGGGGGGGGGGGGGGGGCGGGGTGCAGTCTTGATGGCCCAATTGGCCCGATGTTGCTTGGGGTGTCAGGGGGCATGCACCCCCTGAAATTTCTGAAATCCAAGAGGCGTGCATTTCCTGTATTCTCAGCAAGTTTGAGAATGGGAATATGTGCTTTATAATGAAAATATGGATGATACTCCAAAGGTTACAGAATTATTCAGGGGGCCAGGCTTCCCCAACAAAATTACTTCCGCCGCCTCTGGACCTTAATCATTAGAATGCTGAATTAAATCGCTTTCTATTTTCTACTTTTCGCATCAAAAACATGTTCTGACAACACTTTAAAATCAGTTTGTAAAACCATGTTTGTTTTTGAGAGAGATTAAGACTGATTACACAACAGCCGATGGCACTTTACGTTTCCCACACTCTAATGGATTATTTATGTTACAAGAATGCATTTATGGCTGTGAGTGGAGAAATTGAACTAATGGGTTTTGTGACCAGTGTAGATCCAGATCAGCCTGTGCATCCGCACTGTTCACCATCCCATCAATGAAACACCCGGAATGGTTCTAACAATCAAGTATCTATCAGGTTATATGAGTGTGGTACAGTGAAACCTCTCTAAACCGGACACCCTGGGGGGTCCCCATGGTGTCCGGTTTAGAGATGTTCCACTGTAAAGCAGGCATATAATAATTCTGGGACATATTTATATCTTTTGCAATCATGAACATGTATTATTATCTGAGATGCGTTACCAAGAAACCTCGCAAAATGAGATCACATACATCATCTCGGTGTCCGGTTTCCACTGTATTTGATCAGGAGCTACACTGGTGACGTATACCATACGTTGTAAGGCCCATTGCTTCGGTTACAGCCACATTTTATGCAGGTGATTGACGTTTTAAAGGTTTAGTAAATTGAAGTTAGAGGCATGTTCGGCATTTCTAATTGTGTTTCTGCGAACTTTAATTACCTAACAGTCAGAAGCGATGCAATTATTGTTTTCAAGTAGACGCATCGACATTTTCAGATGCAACTTTGAAAACCGAATATAAATTGCATGTTAAAGGTACATGCCCACTCAGTAGGCACAAATGTTCTTCATAGGAATTAAATAAGTGTATAATTGTGTCACTATTCCACCAGTTCTAAAAAGAACGAGTGCTCGCTGTACAGATATAACCATTTAGTAATGTTTATTTTACTGATAGTGACGCGCGGTGGTATCAGGCTATTTTCATATGCAAATGAGGCATGATATTTTTTAATTATTTATGATAGTTAAATGGGTCACGTGAAAAAATGATATTTTCGACAGATTATAAAGTATAATCATTGCACATAAAAAATAAATACAGAGAATAAATATTAACGTCCGTTAACATTTTAAGGAAACACAGTTATCGCCCTTGATATCAGTGTGGAAATTTACGTCTGATATGAAATGTATAATAATGCCAATCAATACGCGGGGTTATTAATGTTTATTTGGGCAGAAAGTGTCTCAGATAATGCCTGTGATATAAAGAACAGTTTATGCCTCATGAGTGACATGTACCTTTAAACTAGGGGATGAAAACATGCGAAAACTAGTGATATATCTGGCCATGTCACAACTCATACGTGACTGTGACTGGAGAAATGTGGATTATGGGATTTGTGACCAGTGTAGGTCCCAATCAAATAACGCATTTGTGTAACCTGATAACGATCTTTCTTAACCGTTTGAATCATGACGGGTGTTTCATTGATGGAATGGCGAAAAGGGCAGATCTTGATCAGACTGTGCGGATGATCTGGATCTACACCGGTCGTATAACCCGTACGCCCCATTTCTCCAGTCACAGCCGCATATCCAGATGAACATGATCAAGGAGCACACTCGTGGAGCCTGATAGCGATCTATATTGCTTATTGGAAGCATGACATGTGTTTCATTGATGGAATGGCGAACAGTGCAAATCCTCATCAGACTGTGCAGATGCACATGCTGATCTGGATCTACACTAGTCGCAAACCACAATAGCCCCATTTCTCCAGTCACAGCCTCATTTAAACATATGCACATCCATCCGGTAAAACTGCTTGATTTGTGTATAAATAAAAATGCTTATCAGCATTACTTTTTATAAACGAGTAATTTTGATTACTTTCGCATTATGATAACACAGTTTGTTATATTATATATATATTATTCGTTTATTCACTCAGGTCACATAGTTATGACAACATGAGGTAAATACAATAAAACATCATGAAATGACACAATGGCTACTCAAGATAAATTACTATTCAAAATGTATGTATAAATATAACGACCATGTAACGGTGAACTTAATTCGAATATCTGAAAACATAAACATTGGTTTGGAAATATATGTTTTATGTGTAATTACGATTTAATATCTTTGGGAGGACAACCTTCTTAGATGGTTTTCTCAAGAACATGTTCGACCCAGTGGACATCTTAAACAAAAATGTACATGGTCTACCTACATAGTATTATTATAGATATGTGTATTCAGGATGATATGTTGCTGGCTGTTTAAGCAGTGCATTTGTCAGTAGTCTACACACAGGCCATTTCGTTTCCACCTCCGACCTCGGTCGGAAATAGAGTTATGGCAGATGGTGTATAATGAATGTAGATTCCGAATATGTTGTTACTCTCAGGATACGAAATCGAAAGCTGAGCGTATACAATTCGAATACTCTGCATCTAGATACAAGTTTTAAATACCGTCTTTGTGAAGCACATAATGATACTATTTAACGAGCTATTATCCATACACGTTGTCTGTTTCACGAAAGTGAGTGTGGGAGGAGTAAAAAAAACAAAATATTTTGGAAATTGACGCCGAAACCTAGCTAGAGAGCTTGGAAATGATCTAACTAAGAAAACAAAAGTTATAAAACAAAAAATTTAAAAATCGGTCCAGTATTTCTAAAATTCAAAAAAAAATCCCCATGTTAAATCCCCATACACATCTTCACTCCGGGAAATTTAACATGGGGAAATTGTTTTTTCGCAATAAAATCAATATTTGACCAAATTTCACGAAACAAAAAGAAGGCTCATTCTTAAATTTTCCTTTAATCTAATATTATCGGAAAAAATATTGTTTTTGAATTGTTTATATGGCCGAACAATTTGGGCAGCTTTTGTGAAACAGACAGTAGTGTAATACATGTGGAGACGAGACTGTATGATGATGTGTTTATGCAATAGATACATAATCTACCCAAATATAAAAAGATATACAATTTATCCCACAAATGTTAGCAAACGCGTATGATAAATTATATATTTTCTACACACCAGACCCACAGCAGAGGGGCCGCATGGGTGGGTGATAGAATGAAAATATGAATGATGACAAAATACGCATATGAAGTTTCAAGCCATTCCTATTTACGGTTGCATAGATACGTAATGTATGCATACATTTACTAGGTACTTTAACGCACAGACAGACATGTAGTCAGACGGACAGATGCAAGTAATAGCATTTGCAATTGTAATTATCTGTATTGCCATTAAACAGCAATTGTGTGTTGTACGTGTAATGGAACGGTGTCATATTCTATCAATGAAGAACAACCGTGAACATTTGTCACACCTAACTGTTATTATAGAGAAACTGTTATTCAGAATTCAGAATTATATGTAAAAGCAGGCTCCAGATAAGGAATTAGTAATTGAGTATTGTCACTCAATCATTTCTGAAGCAATTGGGTATTTCAAAATTTTAATTGTGTAAAATAGAATCACACTACTGTTTACACATCAGCAGACCGCACTTATTGAATAGTTGCTTCTAAATGAAAACACATCTTGGTATTTCATTAGAATTGTCTCCTTGGAGACAATTCTAATGAAATACCAAAATTTCTTTTCATGGACAAATAAGAAAATCTGCTATATTTGTGGTATGCTTATCATGCTTATATAAAGATACCACATATTTTTCATTGCTTTTTGATACTCACTAGTTCTGATTTCAATTGGATTTTTGGCAATTTTAATTGGGTATTTACGCAAATACGCACCTTATCTGGAGCGATGTAAATGTGTACAGTTTTGATGTATTTTGCTAAAAATAGTAACGCTCTGCCGCAACAGAGGAACACGTTGACAATTTGTGGTTCCAGCGCTCTAGATAAGCTGCTTAAATACCCAATTAAAATTGTCAAAAACCCAATTGAAATCAGAAGTAGCGAGTATCAAAAAGCAATACAAACTTTATGGTACCTTTATCATACTGCAGAAAATAATAAACAGACCACAAATATAGCATGTTTGTCTTATTTGCCACGAAAACACATATTGGTAGTCATTAGAATTGTCTCCAAGGAGACAATTATAATGAAATGCCAAGACATGTTTTCATTTCGAAGCAAACTATTCAATGCTTGCTGTCTGTTGATGTGTAAACAGTAGACTAAGTGTGATTTTATTTTACCCAATTAAAATTTTGAAATACCCAATTGCTTCAGAAATGATGGAGTGATAATAATAATAATATAATAATAACATTCAACAGAAATGTCACGTTCAACAGTTGCAATAAAACACATTTTCAATCGGTGTGGTTCTGTTACAATAATGTATTGAAATAATACTAGTAATTGTTTATTTCATATAGTGTGTCAATTTGTATATTTCTAAGCTGTCTTAGGGCTTGAACTGTCAGGCAGCAGCTTTAACTGTGGTTTTCCACATTTACTTACCGGAAGTGTACATTTGTGTCATTTGTATCTCAACTGGTGAAGAGCTCGTAACTTTGGACAAGAAAAGTAAAAAAAACATGTAACTAAGTATATACATACAGGTACCTCAACATCGTGGACTGACTGTTGATGAGTGTGCTGTGAGTGATCATCGGGAACCATTGTTGTGTAACACGACGAATTGCTGTGTAGTCGCCGGCGGCTGATACACGGCGACTGGCGGCAATCGATGACGTCATTGTGGTTATACACGCCGTGCTCCTTTTGGCGCCGTCTGGAATGGGAATAAACAACATTATACCGCAATCATTGTTATGTATGGAAGCGACCTGGTGCCAATTCTATTTTATCTCAAAATCCTAAATATGAGATACTAAGTCATAATTAGGAGATAGTAACTCCTAATTAGGAGATACTAACTCCTAATTATGAGTTACTATATCCTAATTGAGACTTAGTATATCCTATTAGGAGTTACTATCTCCTAATTATGACTTAGTATATCCTAATTAGGACTTATCATATCCTAATTAGGACTTACTATATGTGTCAATGCTTATCATGTTTTATCTCCTAATATTCAATTCAATTCGTTTATTCGTTTATTGGCATTAAACAGCAAAAAAACACATTTATAGCCATATAACAAACATGTATGATGGTTTCATAGAAATGTGTTCTCACTAGACATATTAGCCAAGAGACATGATTTGGCTAAATCATTTCACAGTTTGTTTGTTTGTCAGTTTGTTGCTATTCCACTGCATTCTAAACTCTTTCTGTCCTCATTAAATTTCATATACTATTTTCATCTTTCTCACCCAGGCTGTATGCCGCGACAAGCCATTCAAACCGTTATAATCAAACGGTTCAAATGGCGACCACGACCTACACCGAGTGAGAAATATGAACCATATGTAACACTGTCCATGACCAATTTTGGATATACCCAGAAGTTATTGGGGTTCGGTTTCTATTCAAGCAATTATCAGAATGCAGTACTAGCTAGACATTGTTCCGTGTGCATGCCGATGTGCACCCCACAATCCCGCTTGGGGATTCTGGTGTGTCCATAGAAATGCATCCAAAACAGTGAGTGGTGGCCGATGTTATTTATCAACGTTCATGGTTTCTATTCAAGCAATGATCATAATGCAGTACTAGACATTTTGCCGTGTGCATGCCGATGTGCACACCACAATCCCGATTGGGGATTCTGGTGTGTCCACAGAAATACATCCAAAACAGTGAGTGGTGACCGATGTTATTTATCAGCGTTCAAGGTTTCTATTCAAGCAATTATCATAATGCAGTACTAGACATTGTCCCGTGTGCATGACGATGTGCACACCACAATCCCACTAGGGGATTCTGGTGTGTCCACAGACATGCATCCAAAACAGTGAGTGGTGACCGATGTTATTTATCAGCGTTCACGGTTTCTATTCAAGCAATTCTCATTATGCAGTACTAGACATTGTTCCGTGTGCATGCCGATGTGCACCCCACAATCCCGCTTGGGGATTCTGGTGTGTCCACAGACATGCATCCAAAACAGTGAGTGGTGAACGATGTTATTTATCAGCGTGAGTGTGTGGTGACCGATATTATTTATCAACATTCACGGTTTCTATTCAAGCAATTATCAGTATGCAGTACTAGACATTGTTCCGTGTGAATGCCGCTGTGCACACCACAATCCCGCTTGAGGATTCTGGTGTGTCCATAGACATGCATCCAAAACAGTGAGTGGTGACTAATGTTATTTATCGAATGTTCATGGTTTCTTTCAAGCAATGAACATAATGCAGTACTGTTTCCTGTATAAATTGCTACATACATGTACATGTAACTATGTGTTGTCATTTAGTCTCCGTCTTAAAGCAAAGTAAACAAACTTTGATAACTTATGTACTATCCTTGTCGACGTACTAGACATGAGTGTTTTAAACTTAGTCACATTTGGCCAGTGACAATAATATGGTTTAAGATATATTTGTCTGAGTTCTCTATACTTTGAACATACAAGTATGAAGTGATATTCAGATTATATTGCATTCATATTACAGTATATACAAATTATATCAGCTCGTGGTATGTTTGCATATCTGCCAGTTTCAATTAATAAATCATGTGAAGATAGTCTGAGTCTGGAAAGTGAATTTCTGTATTTGTTAATAGTAATTGAATTTAGGTACTTTTCCATTTCAAAACTATTTTTAAATGAGCTGTATGCTGATAATCAATTTGAACTATTAATAGATGCGTTCCAGTTTTGTTTACATATATCAATGATGCGTTGATTTATCATGTTATGATTTATGATCAGTTTATCCTGGTTTTGCCACAACTCAGACATTCCAATATCATCTAGAATTTGTTTAATTTGTGCTGCCCAATTGTTGCCTCTATAATTATTGTTATTATTTACATCTTCTTTCAGCATGTTATACATTATTTTAGGTAAAGTTTCGTTAGCTTTCACTATCTTAACCCAATAGTTAGTCATTATTATTTTTCTTCTGATCTTCATAGGATATCTACCTAATTCTCCATATAGACCGTCAAGATTCGTAGATTTTTTCACTGATAATATTTTTCTTAAAAATTTGCAGTGCATTTGTTCTATATTTTTAGCCTCATGGTTACCCCAGCATTCCGCACCGTAGTTCAGTATGGATCCCACTAGACTGTCAAACAATTTACATTTTTCAGATACTGGTATTTCAATTTGATTAAGCGTTATGAATAGGTTGTGCATGGCATATGATGAATGTTGTGCAAGTCTTTTTTGTGTTCTATTCCAATTTCCATTTTTAAAAAGGTGTGTTCCTAGATACTTAAATGACTGTACTACCTCAATTATTGTATTATTTAATAAAAATTGGTGTGTTGTGTGTCGCCCACGTTCTAATATCATGATTTTGTTTTTTTTGTATTTATTTTCAGAGCCCATGTATTGCAATAAAGGTTTATGTCATTTAGTAAAGCCTGTAGTGTTTGTGGTGTTTGAGCAAAAACAACTGCATCATCTGCAAACAATAGAATGTAGACATAATAAAATTAAAGTGCCGGTTTGGCTTTTATTTTCGCACCCGAATCGCGGCATCAGCAATATTACTATGTATACATTTAACACCGGAGGGAGTTTGCACACCAATGTATTGTCATGCATTTGAAACCGATGGGCTTATTTGTTGGCGATTTGAAAATGCGAATATATATTTGGCGTCTGCGACCGTGGGACACGTCCATAAGTTTGTTTTGCAATAGTTCAGTGTGCCACTAGACAATACATATAATTGCATAACGACACACACAATGTGATCATTGCAGGGGCGGATCTGGAGGGGGTTGGGGTGGTTTCGGGGTTGCAACCCCCCCCCACCCCCCCACCCCTTGTTCAGCCACGGAGTTTACATAGATCACAGTTTACCACCAGTTGGAGTCTGAATTTAAATGCCGTAAAACACAGGAAAGTGCATTTCGAAGGGCTCGACAATAGGACAACCACCTAGTTGCGAACGATAACTCTTGCATTTACGCTCGTACCGTCCGTAGCTACGGGCAGTACGGGAGTAGATTGCAAGAGTTACCTTCGCAACTAGACAACCCCCCCGTTCCACAAATGCTGGATCCGCCCCTGCATTGTGATGTTGAAAATTTAATCTGACATACTTAATGAAGAACGCTTGTGCAGTGGAATGCAGTTATAAATTACAGAAACAGCGCTAGGGAATTTAACTGTGTATTCAATTATAAAAGGTACATACCCACTCGGTAGACACAATATGTTCTTTAATCAGAGACATCATCTGAGACATTTTCTGGCAAACGAATCATTCTTTCACCATTACCCCACGTATTGATTGGCATTATTATGCATTTTATATTGGACACAAATTTCCACACTGATATCAGGGGCGATAACAGTGTTTCCTTAAACTGTTACCGGACATTACTATTTATTCTATGTATTTAATTGTTGATGTGCAATGATCCTACTTTATAATCTGTCGAAAATATTATTTTTTCAGGTGACGGATTAAATTAGTATAAATAATTAAAAAACAGCCTGCCTCATTTGCATATGAAAATAGCCCGATATCACCGCGCGTCACTATCAGTATAATACATATTACTAAATGATTATATCTGTATAGCCGGTACTCGTAAGTTTGAGACCTGGTGGAATAGTGACACAATTATACACTTATTTAACTCCTATAAAGAACTGTTTGTGCCTAGTACTGAGTGTGCCTACTGAGGAGGGACAAGACGCTTGTTTCATCTGACCCCCATATGTTGTGTTATTCTACACCACCGCCTGCGCTGCGCTATTCTTGCCAACAGTTGTGAATTGTTTTCGTTTAAAATACTTTAATAGAAAGCAAACATATTGATTGGTTGAGCCTGAGCTGTGGTACGTGGCGGAACACATTTGAACATTTTCCCAATTCTAGTTTTGCAGATTTGCGATATTTTCCATAAATAATGTTAAACTATACCAGAGCGTATGTGATATTTGGACTTTTGTGGTCAACTGTCGACGTCATTTACGGTAGTTTCACATGTAGCTGATCCTTGAAATGAATCATTGAAAGGGTCATTGGAATAAGTTTATAATGTCCCCAATTAGTTGGTCACATTCTTCCACTGACCACTGAATGTAAAAATAAAAGCTCGTATGCACTGATATTGCACTCCGCGCCGGCGTAAAAATGTGTCGCGTCGAAATAGGCGCCGGATTCCTGACGGAATTGACGTTTAGCTACACGTACATACAGCATACGCAACCGCCTGCGGTAATTTTGCACAAAGCATCAACGTTTCTGAACATCTAATGCGTGTCTGAGTCTGAGCTATAGCACATCTCAGGCTCGACCAATAGAGCTGCATTTTTTCAAGCACAATACTGAAGTATTTTGAAATAAAAAGAGTGACAAATATTGGCAAGATTAGGCGGTAGAGCTGAGTTGAATTTCGTCAGGTAGTTGCGAACAATAACTCTAGAAATCTACTCCCGTACAGTCTGTAGCAAGGTTACTGTTCGCAACTACTCGTCAGGAACCCGGTACTTTTCTCGACGTGAAACAGTTTACGCTGACACGGAGAGCAGCACAAGTGATATGCGACTTGACAGAGAATAACATTCATTTGCCCATTACAGACGTAATGTGGCTGAGTAAGACAATCTATATCGGGAATATTTTCTTCTGCAGAAGGTCGTCTCATCAAGGGGACTATTTTTTATCAGACGTTATCGATCAAGCTGGACCATCAACAACCATCAAACTGCATGATTTATAAATTGGGCAACACTCGGTTTGTCTGTGTGCGTGTACATGCACAGCCAATATCGCCAATATCATAAACGTTCTTGAACATCTATTGTCAATACATACTCGCAATCAAACAATTTGATTGGCTGAGCCTGAGCTGTTGCAACAGCTCAGGCACAGCCATTCAAGCTGTTTGATTTTGAGAACAGTGTTCACGTATATTGAAGTAAAGAAATTAACAAATAGTGGCAAGATTAGCGCGGGTGACTGTGTATACCATAATGCTCTTCTATAGAAATGGAACCGTGTCTGCGTTGCTTTGATTGGAACAAATGTAACATTTCAAATATTAATACGCCGTTTATATTAATTTAGTTTACACATTGAATCAATTTCAAGATTGAAGACGGCACATCAATTTTAATCTTGTTCTTTATTACTGTGTCGTCAGATACAGTTATGTCAGCGTCCGATGTATGTTACTATTTTTAGGTATCGCCATTTTATTTATCTATCATGTCTATTGTTAGAAGCATTAACGGCTACCGGTCGCCATTTTTGGGGCTGCCTCTATAAGCATGTACCGGTACCAACCGGGACCGGTACCTCTGTAATGGTAACTGTAATGCGTGGCGAACGCGTTTATGGAATGTGCAATCGATCAAATAGGATGGTCAAGTACCAAGGCTAATGTTATTATTACGTATAATTGGGTCATTCAAGATAGTCCCTGAAAGGTAAAATGATCATTCTTCAGTTAACAACTTGCTAATTGCTATATCTCATGAACCGCTTGGCGGATGTTGGCCAGATGTTACAGATATGATTATTTTCCGAAGCCTTTTCAAATGTAATAAAAAAATGGCGGCGCCACGCAATCCAAGATGGCCGCCATCCCAAAAATGGGTCACATACTTAACCATGTTTTTCATGAACTGACAAGCTGGTCTGAACGAAACTTTACAAAAGTGATCGACCACTGTTGCTCTTTCAGATTTGTTAAAATGGAGACCCGTGGTTCATGTAAAGGGCATTATTTTATTACCAACTTCAAACTGCTTTGGTTGGGAGCAATGTGAAGGGTAAAATGTACGATGGGATTCGTCCGTTACAGTTCTCTATTCTGCACCGGGTGTGGCCCTCCGGTATTCGTAGAGTACATGAGAGCTGGATCAAGCTATGCCCCTTAATATGGAATGGACTAAGTGATCAGGGCCCGGTTGCTCAAAGCTTCAGTTAGCTTAACGGACTGTTAAATCCTTAACTGAATGGTTAAAATCTCTGTTTAACAGAGATTTTAACCATTCAGTTAAGGATTTAACAGTCCGTTAAGCTAACTGATGTTTTGAACAACCGGGCCCTGGTGCGTTTTCCACACCAGATCAAGGTTGTTATAAAGGCTGCCAATGGGGGCATCATCGGTGTGGTGCAGACGCAGTTTCATACCTTTTGTTTCTGGCGATAGTGTTTCAGTTCTTTCAGTACTTTGATTATATTTAGCAACATTGTGGCGTATTGATATATTATATTACAGCAACTTGCAAAAAAAAAAAAAAGATACTCGTTTCCATGCATATCGGTGTACAAAACGATCGTTGTCCTTTCATTTTCGTTTGGGAACCTTCAACACAAAGCTTCGCTGTATGATGTATTATAACGAATGATATGTCTACATTATACGGTCATCAGCTACCGACTGTCTGTCTGGATCAATTTGGATAGATATAATTATCTACACTGTGGCTTCAATTGACCCGACTGAATGTTGTATAGCTACCGTTATTACGGAGGCCAGTAAGGGACGTATAATTATTTTTTTATTAATTCGTTCCCACGAAATAACGATTCGTTCCCTCAATTTAACAATTCTTTCCCACGAAATAATTTAATTCGAGGGAACGAATTGTTATATCGTTTGAATGAATTGTTAATTCGAGGGAACGAATTGTTAATTCGAGGGAACGAATTGTTAAATTGAGGGAACGAATTGTCATTTCGTGGGAACGAATTGTTAATTCGAGGGAACGAATTGTTATATCGTGGGAACGAATTGTTAATTCGAGGAAACGAATTGTTAATCGAGGAACGAATTGTTAATTCGAGAACGAATTGGGGAATTAAGAGTGGGACGAATTAATTCAGGGAACGAAGAGAATTGTTATTGAGGGACGAACGGGAAGATAATTCGAGGGAACGAATTGTTATTTCGTGGGAACGAATTGTTAATTCGATGGGAACGAATTGTTAATTCGAGGGAAAAACGATAATTCAGGGAAGAATTGTCATTTCGTGGGAACGAATTATTAATTCGGGGAAACGAATTGTTATAACGGGAACGAATTGTTAATTCGAGGAAACGAATTGTTAATTCGAGGGAACGAATTGTTAAATTCAGGGAACGAATTGTCATTTCGTGGGAACGAATTATTAATTCGAGGGAACGAATTGTTATATCGTGGGAAAGAATTGTTAATTCGAGGAAACGAATTGTTAATTCAAGGGAACGAATTGCTATTTGGTGGGAAGGAATTAATGCAAAAACAGCCCATGTCCCCTGCGGGGCTCCGTGCGTTATAGATCTTACAGTATACACATTCACACAGGAACTGGATCTATTCAAACACTATGCTGATGGTACATGTATGACTCCAGTAGCCTATTTCACCAAAATTGCAAAGATTTTCTTTCTAAGTACACATTGAGGGAGAAATTTTCAATTTAAGGATAAATTTATTAATTTTTATTGTACTGAATTTACTACATTATCACAGCCATTTTGGCTGTGATAATGTAATAAATTCAGTATAATAATTCTGCATGCTTTTAATCATCAAATTTATGCAGCAGTTATTTCTATATGAAATAATGCATTTCGTGCAAAATAAATGATTACTCCCTGAAAGTACACTTTGCTAGATAAGTATGCAATGCAATGTTGGTGAAATATGCTACATATATGTGGATTTGACCGGAGACATGGGCCTTATGAGATGTGTGACATGTGTAGCTTTTGATCAAATAGAACTCTCCTGTAGCCTGATAACGATAAACATATATTGCTTCTCAGACGCAGTACGTGCGTTTCATTAATGGAACTGCGAACAGTGCAGATCCTGATCAGACTGCGGATGCACAGTCTGATCTGGATCTACACTGATCAGAAAACCCATAAGTCCAATAATTCCAGCACAAAAGTATTTACACAATTCCCTAACATTTGATTGGCCCGTAGCAAGTCTCTGTCCAAAATTTATATCCCAGTAAACTCCCACGCCGAACTACTTTCCGTAACCGTGAGACGCAGTTAAAATAATTCTTAAGAAAACGGGAAATAAACACATTTTCTTAATGAATTTATTTCAAATGTTGGAATTATAAGGAATGAATGGCCTTTTTGTGGAATTTATCGGGGATATAAACTTGGAAAAGTCACGGGAATACTGGACGAGGCCTTCCGGCCTTCGTCCAGTATTCCCGCGACTTTTCCAAGTTTATACCCCGATAAATTCCACAAAAAGGCCATTCATTCCTATAATGTCTCCAGCCACAGCCACATATATTCTTGCTATACACGGAAGTTTGAATGACGTCTAAACGACGTAATATTTTATTTTGATTTAGTTGTATCACAAGAGACAATGCGTCTACAAGCACATGGTCATTACCTATCGACTGACTTTCTTTGTCAATTGGAATAGATCTAATTATGCACATTCCGGCTTTAATTGACCTCACCGAATTTTGTGATTTCTTTCTGGCGTAGTTGCTGGTCGAAACACTCGAATAAAATGTCAACTGATTCGTCAGCATCATCTATGCTATTTCCCAATTAAATGGAGAGTAGTTTAGTCTCTGATCGGACTGTAAAAGCAGGTACGCGGTCTTATCGACGGCAATGGTGAAATGGTCAATGGCCATGGCTTCAATTGACCTCAATGAATTGTCTGTAGCTCCACGTATAATACAGATTCTGGGCAGTGACCATGTTCACGAAATAACTGGACCTAATCAGACAGTATTGCCTGATATATTCTTGCTATATTCGTGTTTACTTGAAGTTTGAATGACGTATTCTTTGTGATCATCGTCGATATGAATCAGCAGTGTTGTTGTATGTGTGTAGATACCGAAGCTACAAGTGCATGATATTGTTAGCAAGGCAACGGTTTCTAAGCTAAACAATATTTCTTCATAATCGATGGAAGACGAAGAATAGTTGCACTTGTCTCGCGGAAGTTTTTTTCTAAACTCTGATCTGTGCGTATGTTGTTCACCACACCAAATGTGGATGTGACTGGAGAAATTGGGCGTATGGTATTTGTGACACGTAGAGCTCCTAAGGATGTTTCAGTGATGGATAGAAGGACGAACAGTGCAGATCCTGAACTGCCTGTACAAATGCACTGGCTGGTCTGGATCTACACTGGTCACATAACCCACAAGCCGCATTTCCTCAGTCAGAGCCACATATTAGACACACCATGTGATGTTGTACCTACGGACATGTGAGATATATATTTACAGAAACTGTGATATTCATTACAAATGCGGACTTGAATCCCGCATTTGGTATGAAATGTTCATCAACTTTCGACGTCATTGACGGAAACTATCGTAAATTGTGTAAATATTTTGTCATGAAATATCGCACATGTTCTTAGGTACAAGATCACACAGCGAATGCACAAGGTTCGTCTTGTCAGTTACTGTAACTCTTTCCGGACGCGAGTTGCTAATAAGACTCCGTAGGTTGTTCAATGTCAGACGATCGCGTGATCCGTAATTGGACGGCGTGCTGATAAAACGTGGCCATACAACGATCTCGAACCACGCGCCCCCAGATCAGTCTGCGCATGCGCTCAGTCTGATCTGGTGGCGCGTGCTGGTGGCACGCAATTTATTCAATTTGGAGATCATAGACGATACAGGACATTCATCAAGTTCATTAGATCGTATTGAAATCGCATAAAGGGGCCGTCAAGCTCGATCGCTACTGAGCCAAAATGACAAATCATCCGCTTTGCCAACTGACGGTCAAAGATACGAGTGACACAACGTAATTCCTGTAGATATATATCAGTTAATTAGTAGAGAAATATCTAATGGAAAATCTCCCTGGAATCAATAGGTTTTTGTTTTTCAAAAACGATATCAATGTCTTGTATCATTCTAGCTATAAATATAGCCCGTATTCGTTGTGATACCACATACAAACGATTGCCTATAGTTTACACATCGTTTTGACATCGTTATCGTTTTAAGCAGCTTTAGTTTTTTAAATCCCGGCTATTGGATTGGAGAAAGCCGGGCGGGCTGGTCGTGGTTTTTGGGCGGCGTAATTCATATCTAACAGACACCACATACCACTATCCAACATGTGACCTTTTTGACCTTGACCTATTTTTTTACAAGTAATCGACTTAGCCATTTTCAATGTTAAGTTTACGTGTTTAGCTCCATTTCTCTGTTATTCAACTGTACTTCATAAAACAGCCATACGTGCACAACTTCATAACCAACGGGTGCCCACCACATACCACTATCCAACATGTGACCTTTTCTGATGTTGACCTATTTCCCCGCTCAATCGACTTAGCCATTTTCAATGTTAAGTTTTCGTTCTTAGGTCCATTTCTCTGTTACTGCACCACCTAGGACATAACCAACGGGTGCCCGCCACATATCACTATCCAGCATGTGACCTTTTTGACCTTGACCTATATTTTCCGCGTAATTGACTTGCAATTTTCAATGTTTTATGTTTTCGGAATTAAAACTGTTCCTCACTTACTATACCACCTACTGTCTGTTTCACGAAAGCTGCCCAAATGTTACGACCAAATAAACAATTCAAAAACAATATTTTTTTCGATAATATTAAATTAAAGGAAAATTTAAGAATGAGCCTTCTTTTTATTTCGTGAAATTTGGTCAAATATTGGTTTTATTACGAAAAATTGATTTCTCTATGGGAATTTAACATGGGGGGAAAAAAGAGGTAGAGGAGTTGTGGGAGGAGTCAAAAAACGAAAAAAATTGGAAATTGACTCCGAAATCTGGCTAGGTGGCTTGGAAATGATCTAACTAAGAAAACAAAAGTTAAATTTTAAAAATCGGTCCAGTATTTCTGAAATTCTAAAAAAGTTTCCTCGTGTTAAATCCCCATAGACATCTTCACTCTGCACTCTGTGAAGATGTCTATGGGGATTTAACATGGGGACATTTGTTTTCGCAATAAAATCAATATTTGACCAAATTTCACGAAATAAAAAGAAGGCTCAATTCTTAAATTTTGATAAAATTTAATATTGTTTTCGAATTGTTTATATGGGCGTAAAATTTGGGCAGCTTTCGTGAAACAGACAGTAGAAGTACATACTTAAACAACGTCATCACCAACGGGTGCACACAACATACATGTACCACTATCCATCATGTGAACCTTTATTTTACCTTTACCTATTTTTTCCGCCTAATCGACACTTATCAGACAGCACAGATGTTCACTCGTATCTTGTGTATACATACATGTATATTATATTTATCACACTGCGCATGCTGATCAGGGTCTACACTGGTCGCAAATGACGTAAAAGCCGGCGCCCCACAATCGTCTATCTACGGAGCCCCACAGGGGACATGGATTATTTTTATTAATTCGCTCCCACGAAATAACAATTCGTTCCCTCAATTTAACAATTCGTTCCCACGATATAACAATTCGTTCCCTCGAACTAACAATTCGTTCCCACGAAATAACAATTCGTTCCCTCAATTTAACAATTCGTTCCCACGATATAACAATTCGTTCCCTCAATTTAACAATTTGTTCCCACGAAATAACAATTCGTTCCCTCAATTTAACAATTCGTTCCCACGATATAACAATTCGTTCCCTTGAATTAACAATTCGTTCCCACGAAATAAAAATTCGTTCCCTCAATTTAACAATTCGTTCCCTCGAATTAACAATTCGTTCCCACGATATAACAATTCGTTCCCTCGAATTAACAATTCATTACCTCGATTAACAACTCGTTCCCACGAAATAACAATTCGTTCCCTCAATTTAACAATTCGTTCCCTCGAATTAACAATTCGTTCCCACGATATAACAATTCGTTCCCACGAATTAACAATTCGTTCCCTCGAATTAACAATTCGTTCCCACGATATAACAATTCGTTCCCACGAATTAACAATTCGTTCCCCGTGGGAACAAATGTTATTTCGCGGGAACGAATTGTTTTTAAATTGAAGGAAATGATTGTTGATTCGAGGGAACGAATTCTACGTCCCCTGCCGGGCTACGTATCTATCAACTAAAATGATGGGCATATTTGGTCTGAAAGGCACATGCCCACTATGGCGAACAATTTTTGTTAACAATGCACAAATGTTGCTGACATCGCTAATTAATGCAAGTTGCGTGGTTATTCTTTATATGTGGCTGTGACTGGAGAAATGGGGATTATGGGATTTGTGACCAGTGTAGCTCCTGATCAAATAGCACACTACTGTAGCCAGATAACGACCAATATCGCGTGTTAGAAACAAGACGGGTGTGTTATTGGTGCAATTCGTTCCCACGATATAACAATTCGTTCCCTCGAACTAACAATTCGTTCCCACGAAATAACAATTCGTTCCCTCAATTTAACAATTCGTTCCCACGATATAACAATTCGTTCCCTCAATTTAACAATTCGTTCCCACGAAATAACAATTCGTTCCCTCAATTTAACAATTCGTTCCCACGAAAAATATTTAACAATTCGTTCCCTTCAATTAACAATTCGTTCCCACGAAAATAACAATTCGTTCCTTCCCTCAATTTAACAATTCGTTCAACCCTCAATTTTAACAATTCGTTCCCACGAAATAACGAATAACAATTCGTTCCCTCAATTTAACAATTCGTTCCCACGATATAACAATCGATTCCCTTCAATTAACATTCGTTCCCACGAAATAATTCGTTCCCTCAATTTAACAATTCGTTCCCTCGAATTAACAATTCGTTCCCACGATATAACAATTCGTTCGTTCCCACTTCGAATTAACAATCGATTACTCGATATAACAACGAACTCAAGTTCACCTCGAAATAACATTACGTTCTTTCCCTCAATTTAACAATTCGTTCCCTCGAATTAACAATTCGTTCCCACGATATAACAATTCGTTCCCACGAATTAACAATTCGTTCCCCGTGGGAACAAATGTTATTTCGCGGGAACGAATTGTTTTTAAATTGAAGGAAATGATTGTTGATTCGAGGGAACGAATTCTACGTCCCCTGCGGGGCTACGTATCTATCAACTAAAATGATGGGCATATTTGGTCTGAAAGGCACATGCCCACTATGGCGAACAATTTTTGTTAACAATGCACAAATGTTGCTGACATCGCTAATTAATGCAAGTTGCGTGGTTATTCTTTATATGTGGCTGTGACTGGAGAAATGGGGATTATGGGATTTGTGACCAGTGTAGCTCCTGATCAAATAGCACACTCCTGTAGCCAGATAACGACCAATATCGCGTGTTAGAAACAAGACGGGTGTGTTATTGGTGGAATAGCGAACAGTGCAGATCCTGAACAGACTGTGCGGATGCACAGGCTGATCTGGATCTACGCTGGTTGCAAAACCCATGGCTCCGAGTTCTCCAGTCACAGTGACATATGCGTGTTAGTGCATCATGCTTACTTTACTGCATGTGGCGTGATGACATGTCTTATAACTTAAAGGTACATGCCCACTCAGTAAGTCCAAAATGTCATTTATAGGAATTAAATAAGTATATAACTGTGTCACTATTCCACCAGTTATAAACGTTACAAGTGCCCGCTATACAGATATAATCATTTAGTAATATTTATTTTACTGATAGTGACGCGCGGTGGTATCAGGCTATTTTCATATGCAAATGAGGCATGATATTTTTTAATTATTTATACTAAAGAACAGTTTGTAAATAACATTTTGTACCTACTGAGTGGGCATGTACCTTTAACATAGGCACAAAATGTTATTTATATCAGAGACATCATCTGAGACATTTTCTGGCAAAATAAAAATTCGTTCACTATTACCCCACGTATTGATTGGCATTATTATACATTTTATATCAGGCGTAGCTTTCCACACGGATATCAGGGGCGATAACCGTGGTTCCTTAAAATGTTAACGGACATTACTATTTATACTCTGTACTTTTTTTATGTGCACTTATAATACTTCATAATCTTTCGAAAATATTATTTTTTCAGGTGACGCATTGAATTCGTATAAATAATTAAAAAATACCATGCCTCATTTGCATATGAAAGTAGGCTGATACCATCGCGCGTCACTATCAGTAAAATAAATATTACTAAATGATTATACCTGTATAGTAGCCACTCGTAATCTTTAGAACTGGTGGAATAGTGACACAATTATATATTAATTTAATTACTGAGTGGGAATGTACCTTTAATGTCTACACCGGGCGCAAATGCGATAAGCCACGCTTCTTCACGCGACATCACAACTAATTCAAAGAGACGTTTCATTTACTTTGATGAATTGTAACCAAATCAAGCCGTCTGTCGCTGTGTTGGTTACCCACCGCTACACCACGCTCACAGTGGCACCTCTCTCAAGCAGGTACCATGGGGTATCGTGATATTCCGGTTGTACGGTTTTGAGAGGTTTCACTGTACAGTGAAACCTCTCTAAATCGGACACCCTGGGAGGTCCCCAGGGTGTCCGGTTTAGAGAGGTTTCACTGTAAATCAGGCATTAGATCATTCTGAGCCATGGCTGTGTGCTATGCGATCATGAACATACATTATCACCTGAGATAAATGACGAAGAAATTTCATCAAAATATTATCACAGATGTTTTCTGGGTGTCCGGTTTTGAGAGGTTTCACTGTAAATCAGGCATTAGATCATTCTGAGCCATAGCTGTGTGCTATGCAATCATGAACAGACATTATCACCTCCGGTTTCACTGTAGTATAATGAAGCGTCTCTAACACTTAATCACCATGGGACCCCGAGTGTGAACGGTGTAAATGGGTTATATGTTTGTACAACGAAACTTCCCTAAATCGGACACCCTGGAGAGCTCCCAGGGTGTCCGGTTTAGAGAGGTTTCATTGCACAATCACAGGCGGTTGAATTCCCACCTCTACACAACAGCCTTACCAGCCGCCCCCACCCCCACCCCCCCCACTCCGACTATAAAACATGTATCCATTACAATTATTGATAATATACATAGCATAGTCGGAGCAGGTGGATCTGTTTAATATTTACAATCTCAACTCGCAAAAAAAGCAGTTTGCTTGGCTAAGCCTGAGCTGTAGCACAGCTCAGACTCAGCCAATCAACCAGCTTGATTTCAAGCACAATATTCAAGATTAGCGCATGCGGTTGTGTCCAATCAATACAAACCTCCAGATGACGCAGATGAGGATGATGACAATAACGCCCCATAAGATGACGACGAAGGCACCACCCGCCGCTCCCGCTATCTGGTCTGTGGCAAATCCACCCGCCTCCACTGAAATAGACATATAGAGAATAGTAGGTTAGTGCCGTGAATGGGAAAACATATCTGGCAAGGCTCAGGAAACGGGATGGGCGAGGCTCTGCCGAGCACATCCCGTTTCCGTGCCGCGCCAGATATTTTCCCCATTCACGGCACTAACCTACTATTTTATTTATCCCGTCAACACCTACAAATGGCTTTAAAATGCAAACAAATAACCCCGGTCACCGCACATATTCATACGCAGTGATTAGGTCGCATTGACAGGATATCAAAAATGTTTCACGGCACCGTGTTTCACAGCACATACGCACTGTGTTGACGGGATACATACTGATATTGTTCATGTACTGGTCATACATATATTATATAAACAGTGATGCCAGAATCTTGGGTATTGCAATTATATTCACGGGTTCATGTCACATTGTAAGGTTATTTAAATTTAAATACATTCTGAAACTATCGGAAAATGCAATCATATGTGTAAATATAATAAACAATATGATGTTGGGTTTACTGTGGTACGCGACACATTTGGTTTGTTTAACGTTTGCGAGTCATTCGGAGTCATCGAACTTTAAATAGACCAAATGGGTTTTATACCACGGTAAATGCAATAGCCCATGGTTTTATTCCTGAAATATATAATATAATATAGTGTTACATGACTGCCGTTGTTCGAAACCGCTTACAGCCGTGTTAAAACATACAATGCGTGCTGTTTGACCATGGCAGTAGATAATGCTCATTTCGGGGCCAAGCCAACACCTACGTAATGTATGTGTCTAATGACGTTATGAGAACGCGCCATTCGCACTGACATTTTGAAATTGATGCGGCTGGATCACGCGACGTGTACTATGGCCACCGAATATGTAAATGTAAATCAGCTGTTTGAATGAAACGGGTTATCGAAGTAGCGAATGTAACTGCATATATGCTCAAATTACACGATATTTCCGACGGAAATGTAACAATAACGTTCGACCATCCATGTCCAGTTGTGGGTAAACGTTTGCCGTGGTACTCGGGAACTGGTTGAACCCGCGGCCTGCGGCCTTCGGGTTCAAACAGTTCCCTCATGCCACGGCAAACGTTTACCCATGGCTGGTCATGGTCGAACCTTATATTACTTACCGTTGCAGAAATCCCCTTCATATCCATGTACACACCCCTGGGTACAATGGGAAGTAACTTGGTCACACATTGACTTCAAACATTTCGGGTCACAGGTATTGTTACACAGCGGCCCGTAAAATCCCTCACCACACCCGAAGACACACTCCCCTGTGGATTGTTCGCAAGTCACCGTCACCAGGTTTTGTTGGAAGCAATTATCGGGACAGATTTCGTCACACCGGTCACCGTACCAACCGGAATCGCAGCCATTAACGCATGCGCCGGTCGTGGTGTTACACACAGCGCATGCGCATTTCGCGCACGCGAGAACGCGGCAGTTTGCATCACAGCGCATGTCACAGGTATCTCCATAGTGACCGGTGTCACATGACGCTTCTACGCACCCCGGACAACTCTCACAGAACCTCGTGAGATCCATGACGCCCGTGCCTCAAGAAATTACTAATGTCTACGTTAAGTAGCGTGCAGGCTTCTGAAAAGTAGAATCGCAAAATTAACGAATAAAACAAAACAGGACACGTGTGTGTGTGTGTGTGTGGGGGGGGGGGGGGGGGGGGGGGGGTAGATGCTTGAAATAGTTAACTGGTAATAGGTGCGTGTTTACGGATCCCCGATTTTTTATTAATCGTTCCCACGGAATAGCAATTCGTTCCCTCGAATTAACAATTCGTTCCCACGAAATAGCAATATTTCATTCTTTCCCTCAATTTAACAATTCGTTCCCACGAAATAGCAATATGTCAGGAATACGTGGGTGCATCTTAATACGTAATAGTTATAGATTACATATTGAATTGATAATAAACTAATTTCGAGTGAGCGCTAGCGAGCACGGAATCAGTTTATTAAAAATTCAATATGTGAACTATAACTTACTTATTGTTTACACTGCCCATTCGCAAATCTCCGCCCCTAAACGTGATTTGGAATCGCTATACTAGCATGCGATTTGCGGTGTGACACGTAGTGAGCGCGTGCGTGGGCGGTAATATACTTTATGTCATGTGAACTGATGGCAACAACGCGGTCAATCAGCTCTAAATATAGCGGCTAAACATTTAATGATTAATTTAATAGATAGTGGCGAACGCCTTTCATTGGTCGTGGGTAAACAATAAATGTGCTTGGGGGCATATTACATGTATGATCTGAACAACGTAGGTGCCTAATACAAGGTGTTTAATAATGTTGTGTATATACATGTACATGTATGGCCTCGTCCTTTTGTATAGTATTATGTTCCTATTTGTGTTACATGTTCCATAATCTCCGAATACGGAGGATATAAAGAATTAATGATCGAAAGGACGAAATACGTGGAACATGCATTAGTAATTAATATAATAGCTTAATTGAGCATGTACACGCCAGGTAAATGTACATGTAGCTGTTTTTTATTGATTCAAACATAATGTATTGTCCTGTAAACGTTTTATGTTTTTTCCACCCACGTACATCCGTGTCATATTCCTTCGAGTATCAGATTCCATTTGCCGGTCGATACTGTGATTGTAAAACGACGGAGCCCCGCAGGGGACATGGATTATTTTTTTATTAATTAATTCCCACGAAATAACAATCCGTTCCCTCAATTTAGCAATTCGTTCCCTCGCATTAACAATTTGTTCCCACGATATAACAATTCGTTACCTCTAATTAACAATTCGTTCCCACGAAATGACAGTTCGTTCCCTCAATTTAACGATTCGTTCCTTCGAGTTAACAATTCGTTCCCTCGATATAACAATTCATTCCCACGAATTAACAATCGTTGCCGTGGGAACGAATTGTTATTTCGTGGGAACGAATTGTTCAATTAAGGCAACGATTGTTAATTCGTTGGAATGTATTGTTAATTCGTGGGAACGAATTGTTATTTCGTGGGAACGGATTATTTAAAAAAAAATAATTATACGTCCCCCGCGGGGTTCCGTGTATTTCGTGGGAACGAATTAATAAAACAAAAGAATTATACGTCCTCTGTGGAATTCTCTGCTACCTTCCACGTCTACATAGATTTGCAGAACCTACTTTTACACAAGCTGTACTCAGTTTGCACTGGATCTGAACTAAATAAAACATAGGTTCCTACGAAAACCATTATCAAGCTACATGATTATGGGGTGCCGTTTTGGACTTTAATAGCACTTCGTGATATCATCACTTCAAATACATGATATCACCTATTGGAATGGATGATATCACCTATTTGAAGTGATGATATCACCTATTCGAATGGGTGATATCACCTATTCGACACTGAAATGGTGATATCATGCATTCGAACTGGTGATATCATCACTTCAAATGGATGATATCACCTATTCGAATGAATGATATCACCTATTCGAATGGATGATATCATCTATTTGATTTGAAGTGATGATATCATGCATTTGAAGTGATGATATCACCCATTCGAATACATGATATCATCTATTCAGCACAAACTGGTGAAATCACCAATTCGAATGTGTGATATCATGTGTATTCAGGACGAATAGGTGATATCATCCTTTCGAATAGATGATATCACCCATTCGTTTAAATGATAAAAGAGAAAATGATTACTCCCTGTTTACAGTAGTCTCACAGAAACATTCGAATTTGTGATATCACCAGTTTGTGCTGAATGGATGATATCATGTATTCGAATAGGTGATATCATCCATTCGAATAGGTGATATCATGTATTTGAAGTGATGATATCACCTATTGGAATGGATGATATCATCACTTCAAATCAAATAGGTGATATCACCCATTCAAATAGGTGATATCATCCATTCGAATAGGTGATATCATCCATTCGAATAGGTGATGTCATGTATTTGAAGAGATGATATCACATATTGGAATGGATGATATCATCACTTCAAGTCAAATAGGTGATATCACCCATTCAAATAGGCGATATCATCCATTCGAATAGGTGATATCAATGTATTTGAAGTAGTAGTATATAGGGAGTCAAAATGATACCACCAAAGCTGGAAGCGTAATTGACCCTCGTTACAGCTCCCAACAGTATCGAAAAACGTGTTTTTGGCCAATAATATAAACTAGCCACCAACACTGAAATATTTTAAACCACGAAACCGTCTTGTTGTACACCCACCATACATAGTGAAAAAAAATTGAAATTGAGATTGAAAATAATGGCTTCGAAAATCCAACGAACAAAAGTACTCCCCAGCACCCTCGAAAAACCGGGTTTTTTGCATAGAGAAGAGCAGAATGATACCACCAGAGGTGGCACCGTTTTCACCACCATACAACACTCCCAACACCCACGAAAAATCGGGGAAAAATTTCAGAAAAACCCAAAAACATCGAACTACAACGAACTACAGACACTACAACCAAGTACAGTATGTATCCACATTTGGGACAAAACATCCACAATCGTACTACCACCTAATATCCACAATCGAACTACAACGACCTACAACCAACTACAGACGAACGACAGATAGACTTGTCGTGGCCTCCCAAGAGACAAACAGAAATGATACCACCCATTTGTGTATTTGGATACATTTGGGAAAAATCCAACGAACAAAAGTACTCCCCAGCACCCTCGAAAAACAGGCTTTTTTGTGGAGAAAATCAGAATGATACCACCAGAGGTGGCACCGTTTCCACCACCACACGACACTCCCAACACCCACGAAAAATCGGCAACGGATTTCAGAAAAACCCAAATACATCGAACTACAACAAACTACAGGCACTACAACCAACACAGACGAATGACAGATAGAACTGCGTACGAGAACAATCTCGTTCTACTATTTCTTCTGGTGTAGCTCTCGGAAGCAGGACTCCGCTATTTTTCTTTTGCGTTTTTCTGTCTCTAGGGACGCCTGTAGTTCCGCAACCTGGCTTTCTAGTTCGACAACCCGGCTTTCTAGTTCGGCAGTCTGGAGTTGTGTTCTCGAGGGTGCGGTACACCGTTTCTGTTTGTGTCTGCAAAGCATCTGGGAACTGGAGAAATGTTTTCCACAACCTTCGCACAGGAATGCAGGAGTACTGCATCTCGTCTTTCTCCCGATGTGCCGTTGCAAGTTGGCCTTCTTGGCAAAAGTTCTACCACACGTTTCGCACTCCATTTTCCCAATAGTATTTTTCTGTTCAAATGGGAAAATCACAAGAATTTTTTGTCTCCCAAGAGGCAAACAGAAATGATACCACCCAATTGTACACATTCGGACTTTTGGGAAAGTCGAAGAAAAAATTTGTCTCCTAAGAGTAAAACAGAAATGATACCACCCAATTGTACACATTCAGACTTTTGGGAAAAGTGTAGAAAAAATTCGTCTCCCAAGAGGCAAACAGAAATGATACCACCCAATTGTCCACATTTGGACTTTTGGGAAAAGTGTAGAAATAATTCGTCTCCCAAGAGGCAAACAGAAACGATACCACCCAATTGTCCACATTTGATCTTTTGGGAAAGTGGAAGAAAAAATTTGTCTCCCAAGAGCAAAACAGAAATGATACCACCCAATTGTCCACATTTGGTCAATTCCCAGGGGGCTCGGGCTCTCCAGGGTGCTCTGTTTGCTTCCCAGAATTTCTATTTTTGCTATCCTTGTTGGCTAGAAATGGAGAGCCCGAGCCCTCTGGGAATCGCGAGCAGGCATTTCGACCTTTCCGAGAGGACTGGATTTCCTGGCGAGCAATCCGAGCAATTTGGCGAGCAAACCGAGCACACTGGTGCGCAATCCGAGCAATCCGAGCACCGCGAACAAGTATTTCGACCATTTCGAACGATTTGGGAATTCCATGTTGGACAAATGCCCCCTCTAGATAGAAACGTTTGCAAACATGCCAAAAACCTACTTGTCTCCGGAAAATATTCGAGAAATTATTTCCGCCCGTGGAAAGTCGACAGCCGACGAAACAAAAAAGAAGTACGGGATCGGGAGCTCTCTTCTTCGAAAAATCTGGGACGATGTCGATGCGGAACGTAGTACAAAACCCGAAGAAACCCCAGAAGAACAAGAAACCCCTACCCCCGTAGAACACAGGGTGACCGCGCCTGGTTTTGCGGGCCCCACCGAGTTCCCCACGGATCTACTAGAAGATGCACGCTCGTTCGAAGAATCGACGCACCTGTCCGACATGGAGAGACGCTTGGAGAACCGGTTTGGACGCGCTGGAACACAGACTGTTGGACGCGATTTCCGGCGATGCCGAGTTCGAATGCCAGGAGAAAGACGAGTGCCCGGAGGAAGAAGAGTGCCTGGAGGAAGAAGAGTGCCAGACGAAATCTGGGTGGGAGGTGCACGACATCTGGAGAACCGTAGAGAATGCGAAGTGGTGGCTGGGGGTCTCTGTGGTGGCGTACGCGGTCTGCAGACCACTGTTCCCATTCGTGGCTCTAGAGGCCCGTAGACTCTGGAAGAGCAAAACAGACTCCGACGTCCAGTTCGTGCACTCCGCAAAACAGTCCGGTACGCCGAAGGAAAAAAACAAAACTAGCGACTCCGTACACCAGCACTCTGGTAGTCGCGACCCTTTCTACATGGAGTAGCCATTTTGGAAAAAAAGATCTTTACCTTTTTCGAATTGTCTTTTCGAGTTGTCTTTTCTTGTTTTGTACCGAGTTGTCTTTCTTGTTCCGAGTTGTCTTTCTACCTCCTTTGGGAGAGGTTTTTTGTTTTTCGATGTGGTCTAGATTTTGTTTTGCTCTTGGGAGACGATTTTTCTTCGACTTTCCCAAAAGACCAAATGTGGACAATTGGGTGGTATCATTTCTGTTTTGCTCTTGGGAGACAAATGTTTTCTTCGACTTTCCCAAAAGATCAAATGTGGACAATTGGGTGGTATCGTTTCTGTTTGCCTCTTGGGAGACGAATTCTTTCTACACTTTTCCCAAAAGTCCAAATGTGGACAATTGGGTGGTATCATTTCTGTTTGCCTCTTGGGAGACGAATTTTTTCTACACTTTTCCCAAAAGTCTGAATGTGTACAATTGGGTGGTATCATTTCTGTTTTACTCTTGGGAGACAAATTTTTTCTTCGACTTTCCCAAAAGACCGAATGTGTACAATTGGGTGGTATCATTTCTGTTTGCCTCTTGGGAGACAAAAAATTCTTGTGATTTTCCCATTTGAACAGAAAAATACTATTGGGAAAATGGAGTGCGAAACGTGTGGTAGAACTTTTGCCAAGAAGGCCAACTTGCAACGGCACATCGGGAGAAAGACGAGATGCAGTACTCCTGCATTCCTGTGCGAAGGTTGTGGAAAACATTTCTCCAGTTCCCAGACGCTTTGCAGACACAAACAGAAACGGTGTACCGCACCATCGAGAACACAACTCCAGACTGCCGAACTAGAAAGCCGGGTTGTCGAACTAGAAAGCCAGGTTGCGGAACTACAGGCGTCCCTAGAGACAGAAAAACGCAAAAGAAAAATAGCGGAGTCCTGCTTCCGAGAGCTACATCAGAAGAAATAGTAGAACGAGATTGTTCTCGTACGCAGTTCTATCTGTCATTCGTCTGTGTTGGTTGTAGTGCCTGTAGTTTGTTGTAGTTCGATGTATTTGGGTTTTTCTGAAATCCGTTGCCGATTTTTCGTGGGTGTTGGGAGTGTCGTGTGGTGGTGGAAACGGTGCCACCTCTGGTGGTATCATTCTGATTTTCTCCACAAAAAAGCCTGTTTTTCGAGGGTGCTGGGGAGTACTTTTGTTCGTTGGATTTCTCCCAAATGTGTCCAAATACACAAATGGGTGGTATCATTTCTGTTTGTCTCTTGGGAGGCCACGACAAGTCTATCTGTCGTTCGTCTGTAGTTGGTTGTAGTTCGTTGTAGTTCGATTGTGGATATTAGGTGGTAGTACGATTGTGGATGTTTTGTCCCAAATGTGGATACATACTGTAGTTGGTTGTAGTGTCTGTAGTTCGTTGTAGTTCGATGTTTTTGGGTTTTTCTGAAATTTTTCCCCGATTTTTCGTGGGTGTTGGGAGTGTTGTATGGTGGTGAAAACGGTGCCACCTCTGGTGGTATCATTCTGCTCTTCTCTATGCAAAAAAACCCGGTTTTTCGAGGGTGCTGGGGAGTACTTTTGTTCGTTGGATTTTCGAAGCCATTATTTTCTCAATCTCAATTTCAATTTTTTTTCACTATGTATGGTGGGTGTACAACAAGACGGTTTCGTAGTTTAAAATATTTCAGTGCTGGTGGCTAGTTTATATTATTGGCCAAAAACACGTTTTTCGATACTGTTGGGAGCTGTAACGAGGGTCAATGACGCTTCCAGCTTTGGTGGTATCATTTTGACTCCCTATATACTACTGAAGTGATGATATCATGCATTCGAATTGATGATATCATCACTTCAAATCAAATAGGTGATATCATCCATTTGAATAGGTGATATTATCCATTTGAAGTGATGATATCACAAAGTGCTATTCAAGTCCAAAACGGCGCCCCATACATGATTGTGCTAGCGAATTAAGATCTAGACTGGTCTCAAAGCCCATAAGCCCCATCTCTCCAGTCACGTCCATGTTGAATGTACTCCGGTCTGCTAATATGAAGTGTTTACAAAGAACAGGGACCCAGTGTTCTTTATACTTGTATGCACTCCTCATCACTGTATTATAAGAATAACAAATGCCATGTGAACTATGACGAATGATGATTTTTAAAAAATAGCCTTTGTTTACAGTAACTACGCGTCAGCACAAAGTTGCGGACCTTTCTTATGCATGCATTATTATTTGGCATATTTACAATAGGTTTATTGCGAGTACTAAATATATTATTCTCTGCGGAGACTTTCCGCTAATTGCTAGTTGTTAATAAACAGCCAATGGCGTCACTGCAACGTATTGAATAGCTCCAAGCTGTCTACTCTTTGGAGGGTGAAGTCAAGTAATCAACAGAATCTCAAACTCGCTTCCATGGCATTTGAAAGGAGATTCAAGAAACTCGTCAGCAATTTTATTCCCCTAGCCAGAGGCTCAGTATCTACAGTGTGCGTGATTCATTTCATAAAGCTAATACTATCTGATGTCTGAAATCCTTTGTTTATGACATGTGTAGCCAGTCTAACATTAACCCTTAGAATGCGGGATACTGTCGTCTGCTGTTAATTCATATTTTGTCTTTTCTCTCAGTAAAAACATGGTTTGGCAGCATTTTAGAATCATTTCCTATGGAAATGATTCTAAAGTGCTGCCAAACCAAGTTTTTGATGAGAAAAGTGGAAAATAAAAAATATTCAGCAGACGACACAAATTAATTCAGCATTGTAAGGGTTAACATAACAGTACCTACAGTGTGCGTGACTCATTTCATAAAGCTAATACTATCTGATGTCTGAAATCCTTTGTTTATGACATGTGTAGCCCGTCTGACACTAACCCTTAGAATGCGGGAACCGAAAATAGTCGTCTGCTGTTAATTCATATTGTGTCTTTTCTCTCAGTAAAAACATGGTTTGGCAGCATTTTAGAATCATTTCCTATGGAAATGATTCTAAAGTGCTGCCAAACCAAGTTTTTGATGAGAAAAGTGGAAAATAAAAAATATTCAGCAGACGACACAAATTAATTCAGCATTGTAAGGGTTAACATGACTGGGCACACTGGGGGGTATGCCATGTTTGACAAGTCTACACAATCGCCTGCGCTAATCTTGTCAATCTTTGTCGATTTCTTTATTACACACTACTTCAATATTGTGATTCAAAAACAAGCAGCTTGATTGGATGAGCCTGAGCTGTGCTACAGCTCAGGCACAGTCAATCAAACTGCTTGATTGCGATTTGATAGTGTCAATAGATGTTCAGAAACATTGACATGTTGGCAAAATTAACGCAGACGGTGCCGTAGCAAGGTGCATGATCACGTGGTACTAACAACAACAACAAGTACTGAACTTTCAGAATCCATCTGATTCAACGGTACGTATTCTGTTATATTGTCCTTATTACGTGACGGATTTTGATGAAATATGGCTCATCAAACGCGTCTTGTTAAGCTGCATTTGGTGGTCATTGCATTTTCGCCCAAACTTCTGTCGTTTTTGTGAAGAATCGATTTCCGTGTCTACCGACACGGAAATCGATTCTTCGCAAAAACGACATAAGTCTGTGCCGAACTCCCTGGACCACCAAATGCAGCTCATGAAGACGTGTTTGCTGCACCATATTTCATCCGTTGCATATTAAGGAAAATATCAAATAATACTTACTTTGGAGTGGGCGAAGTTGTTGTTGTTGTAACCACGTGATCATGCACATTGGGTAGCATCCGATCGTTCTTTCTGAAAACCAGCCACATAAAGGCACATGTCCACTCAATAGGCACACCCACTTTGTAGGAATTAAATAAGTGTATTATTGTGTCACTATTCCACCAGTTCTGGAGATTACGAGTGGCCGATATACAGATATAATCATTTAATAATATTTATTTTATTGATAGTGACGCGCGTTAGTATCATGCTTTTTTCATATGCAAATGAGGCATGCCATTTTTTAATTATGTATACTAATTAAATGCGTCACCTGAAAAAATTATATTTTCGACAGATTATAAAATAAATACAGAGTATAAATAGTTATGTCCGTTAACATTTTAAGGAAACATGGTTATCGCCCCTGATATCAGTGTGGAAAGTTACGTCTGATATACAATGCATACTAATGGCAATCAATACGTGTGGTAATGGTGAAAGATTGTTTATTTTGCCAGAAAATGGCTCAGATGATATCTCTGATATAAAGAACATTGTGTGTTTACTGAGTGGGCATGTATCTTTAAATCACAACTTGCGTTTTAATACAATTGTACGGAAGCCCATTAGGGCTACTTCCCTTCTTTCTTTTTTTTATCTTTTCTTGAATTTCAGTTCAAGATACTTTCTTGAATTTTCGAGATCTTTTCTTGAATTTTCAAGATGTTTTCTTGAATTTTCAAGATGTTTTCTTGAATATTCGAGAAAAGATCTTGAGCATTCAAGAAAAGAACTTGAAAACATCTTGAATAAATGGAAATTAAAAAAAAGTGAAGTGGCCCTTATTGGCTTCCGTACAATTGCGTATACATGTACATGTACTTACGAATAATTCCAGCACAAAAATATTTACACAATTCCCTAACATTTGATTGGCCCGTAGCAAGTCTTTGTCCAAAATTTACATCCCAGTAAACTCCCACGCCGAACTACTTTCCGTAACCGTGAGGCGGAGTTAAAATAATTCTTAAGAAAACGGGAAATAAACACATTTTCGTGATGAATTTATTTAAAATGCTGGAATTATAAGGAATGAATGTCATTTTTGTTGAATTTATCGGGGATATAAACTTGGAAAAGTCGCGGGAATACTGGACGAGGCCTTCCGGCCTTCGTCCAGTATTCCCGCGACTTTTCCAAGTTTATACCCCGATAAATTCCACAAAAATGCCATTCATTCCTATAATTGTTTCAGTCGTGTTGGGAGTCCATGACCAGAAGATCTCAAACGAGTTGATAATAAGATTTATGAAACGAGTCATGCACAATATAAGCATCGAGCCGTTGCATACAATTGCTGACGAGTTTCATAAATCTCATATCAAATGGAAACGAGTATGCGATCATGTTTATCAATCAAAACATGTGGGCGACATCCAATAACTATCAGTTCAGCAGACACCATTCACTATTTTCGCATCTACATGCAATTTGAAAATATCCACAGAGAAAAGTAGTTTTAGTACTAAGAACAATCTATTATAAATATGCCATATTATAGGCTTCTGTTCTTTGCAAGTGATATTACCAAAACGACAGGACATTATACCGAGTGCATAATGTTACTGCGTCCATTTACATTATTTGTGTGTTAAATCCGTCTTTAACTCAATCCTTTCGGAATACACCTTTACGGGTATGACATTTATTAAAAAAACAATTTCTCAATGAAAATATATGTTGTGACCACTCATTTGAACCGTCTCGACGAGACGGTTCAAATGGTGGTCGCGACATATACTTCTGAGCGCATATTTAGGATTTTCCGCGGATATAATGGCGTATCCTCAGCATGAAATGGAATAAGAATTATGCACAAGAGTAATACCATCGCCGCTTTAAGCCCAGGTGAATTTATTCCAGACGACTGGCAGTTAATATCATGTACATGTCATATTACTGACGTGTGGCATCGATTTTCACATCATTTTGAAATACCATGGCAACGGTTTTCTCTTATCAATTGAATTGATTTACGTCATAAATCCGATCGCACACGGACTTGCGAATTAGGAAAATTGTAATAAAACGGACCTTACGACGGTTATGACCAACGTAGTCCCAGATCAGCCTGTGCATTCCAGGCAGTCCGATCAGGGCCTACGCTGTTCGCCATTCAATCACTGAAGTTGGTTACTTGTCACCGGCAAAATGATTTTATCCCGTCAACACAGTGCGTATGTGCCGTGAAACACGGTGCCGTGAAACATTTTCGATATCCTGTCAATACGACCTCATCACTGCGTATGAATATGTGCGGTAGCTGGGATTAATTTCTTTGCATTTTAAAGCGATTAGTAGGTGTTGACGAGATAAATAGAATGGTAGGTTAGTGCCGTGAATGGGAAAAATATCTGGCGCGGCTCGGAAACGGGATGTGCTCGGCAGAGCCTCGCCCATCCCGTTTCCTAAGCCTTGCCAGATATTTTTGCTCATTCACGGCACTAACCTACTATTCTCTATATATTCAAATAATAGTACCAGGGATGTATTCCTGGTTCCATTGCATATCGTTTACACATCGTTTCACCTCGTTTTCGCTGTGATTTTTTTTCAATTAGAAAACTTGTCACGTTTAAACCAACGAAAACATCGTTTTCTAATAAGAAAACGAAAAGGTATCGGGCCACTTTGGTAGTGTCATGAATTAACAGAAACAGCAGACATGTATATTAAATGAGTGATAAATTTATATGTGATATTTAATAAACTAGCTGACTGTTTTCATAAAGCCTTGTTCATTATGCAATAAGATGATAAGTAAGCTGGTTTAATAAATGTGGCTGTGATAATAAATGTGCGCGACGTCTCTACAGGTTATAAAACACATGTATTTTCGTTTATTTTTCAAGTTTCTCCTTTGATTATATGCTATTGTTATACATGGTATGAAACACATATATTTCCGTTTATGTTTCATGTTTCTCCTTTGGTTGAATGCTATTGATATACATGGTATGAAACACATGTATTTCCATTCATGTTTCAAGTTTCTCCTTTGGTTAAATGCTATTGCTATGTAGGGTATGAAACACATGTCTTTCTATTTATGTTTCAAGTTTCTCCTTTGGTCAAATGCTATTGCTATGCAGGGGTTATGAAACACATGTCTTTCCATCTTTATGTTTTCAAGTTTTCCCTTTGGTTATATGCTATTGCTAATTACAGGGTATGAAACACATTGTCTTCCATTTATGTTTCTAAGGTTTTACCATTTGGTTAAACTATGCTATTGTTATTACCAGGGTTTATGTTTTAACACAATGTCTTTCCATTTTGTTTCCAAGGTTTATCTTTTAGGTTAAATGCTAATTGCTATACAGGGTATGAAAATCACATGTCTTTTCCATATTTATGTTTCAAGATTTCCCTTTGGTTATAAATGCTATTGCTATTACTGGGTATTGTAACACATGTTCTTTCACCATTTATGTTTCAAGTTTCTCCTTTGGTTAAATGCTATTGCTTACAGGGTATGAAAACACATGTCTTTCCATTTATGTTTCAAGTTTCTCCTTTGGTTTATTAAATGCTATTGCATGCTACGGGTATGTTAAACACATGACTTTCCATTTAGGTTTTCCAAGTTTCTACCTTTTGGTTAAATGCTATTGCTATAACAGGGTATGGTAACACATGACTTTCCATTTATGTTTCAAGTTTTCTTTCCCTTTGGTAAAGTCAAATGCTATTGCTATCGGGTATGAACCCACATTTGGGTATGACACTTTTTTATTGCTATCTTTACAGGGTATGTAACACATGTCTTTCCATTTATGTTTCAAGTTTCTCCTTTGGTTAAATGCTATTGCTATGCAGGGTATGAAACACATGTCTTTCCATTTATGTTACAAGTTTCTCCTTGGTTATTGCTATGCTACAGGGTAGAAACACATGTTTTCCATTTATGTTTCAAGTTTCTCCTTTGGTTATATGCTATTGCTATACAGGGTATGAAACACATGTCTTTCCATTTATGTTTCAAGTTTCTCCTTTGGTTAAATGCTATTGCTATACAGGGTATGAAACACATGTCTTTCCATTTATGTTTCAAGTTTCTCCTTTGGTTAAATGCTATTGCTATGCAGGGTATGAAACACATGTCTTTCAATTTATGTTTCAAGTTTCTCCTTTGGTATATGCTATTGCTATACAGGGTATGAGACACATGTCTTTCCATTTATGTTTCAAAGTTTTCCCTTTGGTTATATGCTATTGCTATGCAGGGTATGAAACACATGTCTTTCCTCTACATGTTGTTAGAATCCCTATTGAAGCAACACGCGAATCACCTGATATATCGTCGCGAACAACACCATTGCCTTACCTCTACATGTAGTTAGAATCCCTATTGAAACAACATGAGAATCACCTGATATATCGTCGCGAACAAAAACACTACCTTACCTCCACAGTAGAATCCCTATTGAAACAACATGAGAATAACCTGATATATCGTCGCGAACAACAATATTGCCTTGCCTCTACATGTAGTTAGAATCCCTATTGAAACAACATGAGAATCACATGATCTATCTTCGCGAACAACAACACTTCCTTACCTCCACAGTTATAATTCCTATTGAAAGAACACGCGAATCACCTGATATATCTTCGCGAACAACAACACTGCCTTACCTCCACAGTTAGAATCCCTATTGAAGCAACACGCGAAACACCTAATATATCGTCGCGAACAACAACATTACCTTACCTCTTCAGTTAGAATTCCTATTGAAGCAACACGCGAAACACCTGATATATCGTCGCGAACAACAACATTACCTTACCTCTTCAGTTAGAATTCCTATTGAAGCAACACGCGAAACACCTGCTACTAGTATAGAGTAGCGAACAACAACACTGACTTACCTCTACATGTATCTAGAATCCATACTAAAGCAACACGAGAAGCACCTGATCTATCGTCGCGAACACTGCCATGGCTAAAGAAACAGAATCATATTCCACGGCGGTCAAAGTGCATCATAAGCAAACGCTAGTCTGACACGCTTCCGCATACAATTGTTTCTAAATATCTCGATACTCCCTAGAACAATATTGATGCGATATGCGTAGATATACAGTGTTGTTATTTACACAACCGCCGCGTTAATATTGCCTAGATTATCAAAGCTTCTGAACATCAGGAGAGGAACTCTTTAATATACAAGGTGCATGATCACGTGGTTATCAAAACAACAACAGTGGCTGAAAGTGTTTAAATATTGAAATAATGATTTGATATTTTCCTTAATATGAAACGGATGTTGATGAGATATGGCGCAGTAAACGCGTCTTGATGAGCTGCATTCGGTGGTCCATGGTGTTTGGCACGGACTTATGTCGTTTTTGCGAAGCATCGATTTCCTTGTCGGAGACACGGAAATCGATTCTTCGCAAAAACGACATAAGTTTGGGCGAAAATACAGAGACCACCAAATGCAGCTTAACAAGACGCGTTTGATGCGCCATATATCATCAAAATCCGTTACGTAATAAGGACACTATAAAAGAATACGTACTTTGAATCAAATGCATTCTGGAAGTTTCCGTACTAGTTGTTGTTGTTAGTACCACGTGATCATACACCTTCACAATGTTTATCTATCTACATGCATATTGATGTAAATTTGTATTCAATAAAATACGTTTATAACAACATCATTGGCATCAGTTGCAGTGCCAACTCGCAATTAAGCAATTTGATTGTCTGATTGCTTGACTTCAATCACAATATCCAAGTACATGTATGCTGAAATAAATAAATTAACAAGTAATGGCAAGATTAACGCAGACGGTAATGTAGCATTGCATGCCGATGGTGCCGCCATTAAAACTGTATCAGTTTCTGAGTTATTTTGAGAACACTTGCATTTATGTAAATATACTGTCAATATCCCCGGAATGGCCACTTTAACAGATACAGGTACTACGATTGATGACGTTTGATTATACTAAACCGATTCATACTGACGACCGATTTCATAAGCAACTCTGCATAGCCTCGTTTCTTATGAAGTCAGTAAACTCGTTTAATAAATCTCATATTAAATCATCACGCATGTAAGGTCCTCTATATACGTAGAAACTTACCAAAATACAGTGGAACCCCTCTAAACCGGACACCAAGAAAACACCTGTGATATTATGTTTGAAGAGTGTCTTTGTCATTTATCTCGGGTAATACTGTCTGTTCGTGATCGCATAGCACACAACACTGGCTAAGAATTATCAAATGCCTGATTTACAGTGAAATCTCTCTAAGCCGGACACCCTGGGGACCTCCCAGGGTGTCCGGTTTAGAGAGGTTTCACTGTACGAGGCGCATACGCCGTATAATCCCACCGTATGTATATACGTATATTCCTGACAATGGTAATATGGTAAATGTTAAATCACATCCATTCTTCACTTAGATTAGTTACATATGAATAAACATGAGAGGAATACTTTAACATCTGCGATACTCGGCAGCCCGATGTATCGCCCGTTCTGGAAGTCAATATTGCATATTGTCGGCGAAACTAGCAAGTCTTGTTTCAAGCATACAGTAAGTTGTGTTCACTGTACAGTTGTGAAGCACGGATATGTTCTATGCGTATGCCCACGCACCTTCGTTGGAGATCCGCAGGGTTTTCGCTAGCTGTATATATACTGCCCTCCCAAGTCAAACTGCAGTATCTGTTAAACTGCAGTATCTGCACTATGATGCTATGCTGACCCTGTGCAATCATCCCAAGTCAAACTGCAGTATCTGTTAAACTGCAGTATATGCACTATGATGCTATGCTGACCCTGTGCAATCATCCCCAACTGGGGATGATTGCACAGGGTCAGCATAGCATAGCATAGCATCATAGTGCAGATACTGCAGTTTAACAGATACTGCAGTTTGACTTGGGAGGACAGTATACTCCGCTTTATATGCAAATATCGCTACACCACGCTACACAGTAAAATATATGCGTAATATCATTTACACTTCGCGCACTAAAATATAGAAAAAACATGCAGGGTGTTTACGTTCATACGTCACTATATTGTTAGTGAATGACAATTATACAATATGACACAAAAATATTACCAGAAACATACATAATAATGTGCGTATTAGCAATTGTTATGTCACTCTCCACGAAGTAGAAAGTAAACACAGAATGCTTCAAACGCACATTTGCAAAGACTACTCCGTCATAACTCTTATGTAATACATTGTAACGAAATGTAATTAGAGTTATGTACTCAGAAGTAAGGGGTCCTATCAAACAGCAAATTCTTGCAGCCTGACAATGGTATAGAGTGGAACCTCTCTAAACCGGACACACAGGGCGGTCCCCAGGGTGTCCGGTTTAGAGAGGTACCACTGTAAAACAGACAGATTCCTACGTCAAGCCACGCATGGATGCTTTGCGATCATGAACATACATTATCAATAGAGGTAAATGACAATGAAACGTATCAAAGTTAAGTACAACTAACGTGTCTCTGTGTCCGGTTTAGAGAGGTTCCACTGTATATTGTTTGTTACATGTAGAAGTATGACGGGTGTTGCATTGATAGAATAACGAACCGTGCAGATCCTGATCCGACTGTCCTGATGCATACAATGGTCGCAATACTCTTGAGCCAATCTCTTAACCCTTTGAACCCGAACGCCCGCTATATCGGTTTATGCAAACAGTGCAGATCCAGATGAGCCGGCTCGTAGCGAGCCGTCTCATCAGGATCTGCACTGTTTGAAAGTAATTTTCATATTTTTGAGAACAACAAATACCCCCTTTTTATAAATGGAATAGTCTGAAAATCATTTTGCGGATGCACAGGCTGATCTGGATCTACAATGGTTGCAAAACCCATAAACGCTATTTCTCCAATCACATCACACATTTGGTGACGATAGTTGCCCGTTTATGACTGCCAAGCACGAATGTCTTTTATTGCTAGTACACCACCGCCTGCGCTAATCTTGCCGAATTTGTCAATTGTTTTATTTAAAAATGCTTGAATATTGTGCTTGAAATCAAGCAGCTTGATTGGCTGAGTCTGAGCTGTGATACGGTTCAAGCCGAGTCAATTCGCCATTCCTTGATACCTCGCAGTCGACGCCCGTGATACATGTATGTGGCCGTCACTGGAGCAATTGGGCTTATGGGATTTATGACCAGTGTAGCTCCTGTTCCAATAGCCTGATAGCTATTGTTACATTGATGGAATTGCGAACAGTGTAGATCCTGATAAGACTGTACGGATGCACAGCTTGATCTGGATCTACAATGGTCCCAAAACCCATAATTCATATTTCTCCAATCACAGCCACATTTGATGACGGTAGTTGTCCGTTTATGACTGCAAAGCACGAATGTCTTGTAGTGCTAGCACATCACCGCCTGCGCTAATATTGTCTAGAGTTGGCTGAGCCTGAGCTGTGGTACAACAGCTCAAGCTGAGCCAAGTCGCCATCCCTCGATACCTCGCCGTCTACGCCCCTGATTATGAGCTAGATTATTCAATATTACGACTGCATGCCGGCTTATGGTATCTGAAAGAACCTTAAATGTATAAAACTTGCTTAACCTTTTCAACTGTAAGTGTCCAACATTGATTTTTCCTGGAACGTCTTTCTACATAAACCCAAATAATTATTGATAGCTCTAAATAATTAGAGGTAGCATTAAATATTTTTATCCCGTCAACAGAGTGCGTATGTGGCGTGAAACAGGGTGCCGTGAAACATTTTTGATATCCTGTCAATACGACCTAATCACCGCGTATGAATATATGCGATGACTGGGTTACTTTTTTGCATTTTAAAGCCATTTGTAGGTGTTAACGGGATAAATAGAATAGTAGGTTAGTGCCGTGAATGGGACAAATATCTGGCGCGGCTCGGAAACGGGATGTGCTCGGCAGAGCCTCGCCCGTCCCTTTTCCTAAGCCTTGCCAGATATTTTTTCCCATTCACGGCACTAACCTACTATTCTCTATAGAGCTAGCTCCAAATGGTTTAGAGAGCTCTTCAAATGACGCCAACTTTCAACCACATGTTAGCAAGTTATCGTATTATTTTAAGAAATCAATATCGGTGAAATATGAAGATGCGATTAGACAGAAACTATCATGCCCTGGCACATATTGTCTTGTATGTGTACCCATCATCGCTATGCCAATGTATAAACAAGACATGTATACAGACCATAACTTACGGTTAACCTGGATTTTTTTCTTTTGCATTATTATATTTAAGCTTTATACCCCGAAACAGCAACTATATTTATGGATATGTAATCCATTTTTTTTGTTTCGTTGTTAACGTAAAATTGAGACAATTTGAACTCGTAATTGAATCACTTTCGAATTCATTTAATCACTCAGGTAGACACTTCGCAACATGAGATGTAGCATGAACATATAAATGACGCAATGGCTATACATGTAAGAAGTAATACATTATAAAATAAGCTTTTTTTTTTGCTTTTTTTTATCTTATATTTAAGGGTAGGAATTGGCTCGAGGACCTTCCAAACCCGGGCATTTGAACCCAAAAGTGGCAGGCCAATGACCGTTGGCCCGTTTGTTTCCGAATTTACTAATATCTGCCATACAGTCGAAAAATGTGCATTAAATGAAGGAGGCAATGAGGCGGTTAATTTAACCTAGCTAGTTCATTCTCCTTTCGCACGAAGCCGGTATGTAAGACCGTGAAAAAGGCTGAGTGTGAGTGCATGAGAGATATGGAGATTCAGCCGTAACAGTGTTTTATCAGGTAACCTGCCCTGTATTGACAGAATACGTACTGTCTGATAACATATTGTTGTATCAGGCATTGATCTGATATCAACATCCGGGTTACAACGAAGTGAAAACTGACGTTCCATTGGTCGGATGACGTCACGTGACGTTACCGAATGACGTCAGTGTAATGACGCAACGTAAACAAGTCCGCGTTCTGTCCATAGAATACGACGTCATCTAATGTCATTTTCGAGCATAAAACGTTACCTGATAAATAGAATACCAGGCTAGTGTCTTTTGATATCAAGTTTATCAGGCTCGGCTCGGAAACGGTAGGAATTCCTCGGCAAGCCTCGGAATTCCTACGCGTTTCCTAGCCTAGTCTGATAAATTTGATATCAAAAGACACTAGCATAGGTAGTCTCTATATCCTATATAATGATGATATGTGGCGGTTGGTCAGGGCGTAACATATCAGGCAGGGAATGATCGATATTTGGTTATGAAAAGTATCGTGTAATATGTTGAATACATGCTCTACTTATATCGACATTTCAAATAATGTTACTCCCAGTTTGGTCAAGTTAGATGGAGCGAATCGATAGGTTCTTTCCTTGAAAACACATCCGATGTCTGTTTCAATTTCCATTGCCCTAGCAATTAACGATTGCGAGTTGTATGCTGTTAATTAGTCCATCTGCCGAGATGAATGACGTGTGTAAGTGACCAGTCTACAGTCTGTTTCACGAAACCTGCCGAAAATTATACGGCTACAAGCAGTAGTGTTTTCGATACAATTCAATTTTATCAAAATTTAAGAATGAGCCTCAGTTTCGTTTTTCGACTCCTTCTGCAGCTCCTGCTGTTTCTTTTCCACCATGTTAAATTTCCACAGAGAAATCTCTTTTTGTTTTGCAAGAAAATCAATATTTGACCAAATTTCACGAAACAAAAAGACGGCTCGGTTCCTTCTTAGATGTTGATACAATTTAATAGTATCGAAAACAAATATTATTTCTACATTATGGATATATCCGTAATATTTGGGCAGGTTTCGTGAACCAGACAGTAGTCCCAGATCAGTCTGTGCAATGAGAGGTCGTAGCTAGTTATGTCCCTTTGCAAATCTATTTATAGAGATCCGGTCCTATGATGTATTTCAGCGTTTATTTCTTACTAAATTGCACACATATTTAGTTCTCTGAACAGAGTAGACCCACATCAGCATCACATCTATAGTCTGTTTCACGAAAGCTGCCCAAATTTTACGGATATATAAACAATGCAAAAACAATATTGTTTTAGATAATATTAAATTAAAGCAAAATTTAAGACTGAGCCTTCTTTTTATTTCGTGAAATTTGGTCAAATATTGATTTTATTACGAAAAATTGATTTCTCTATGGGAATTTAACATGGGGGAAAAGGAGGTAGAGGAGTTGTCGGAGGAGTCAAAAAACGAAAGATTTTGGAAATTGACTCCGAAATCTAGCTAGATAGCTTGGAAATGATCTAACTAAGAAAACAAAAGATAAATTTTAAAAATCGGTCCAGTATTTCTGAACTTCTAAAAAATGTCCCCATGTTAAATCCCCATAGACATCTTCACTCCGTGAAGATGTCTATGGGGATTTAACATGGGGAAATTTTGTTTTCGCAATAAAATCAATATTTGACCAAATTTCACGAACTAAAAAGAAGGCTCATTCTTAAATTTTCCTTTAATTTAATATTATCGAAAACAATATTGTTTTCGAATTGTTTATATGGCCTTACAATTTGGGCAGCTTTCGTGAAACAAATAGCACACTCCTGTGAAACAGACTATAGGTCTACACTAATTGTGCAATAACTTTAATAAGTGTGAAAATATGAATCTGGCAAATAATGTAGTCCCGGATCAGATTGCGCATATATGTAACATGATATAGATCCGCACTAGTCGAAATCACTGTAAGTGGTCCTTTTCATAATAAATGATGATACATTCGCCCTTTTTACAAGAAATAAATAAGACCCTAAACTACACAATTTGGACCGGATTTCTATTAATAAATTCAACGGGAATTCTACGATCCCTCATTGTGCAGTCTGATCCCACGAAATAACAATTAATTCCCACGAAATAACAATTCATTCCCACGAAATAACAATTCATTCATTCCCACGAAATAACAATTCGTTCCCACGAAATAACAATTCGTTCCCACGAAATAACTATTCATTCCCACGAAATAACAATTCGTTCCCTCAATTTAACAAGTCGTTCCCACGAATTAACAATTCGTTCCGTCAATTTAACAATTCGTCCCCACGAAATAACAATTCGTTCCCACGGGAACGAATTGTTAATTCGTGAGAACGAATTGTTATGTCGTGGGAATTAATTGTTAATTCGACGGAACGAATTGTTAAATTGAGTGAACGAATTGTCATTTCGTGGGAACGAATTGTTAATTCGAGGGAACGAATTGTTATATCGTGGGAACGAGTTGTTAATTCGAGGGAACGAATTTTTAAATTGAGGGAACGAATTGTTATTTCGTGGGAACGAATTAATAAAAAGAAATCCATGTCCCCTGCGGGGCTCCGTAGATCAGGGTCTTGTCGCTGTGTCAGCTGTGGAACTAAGTATAGTGCCATGGCATATTGTATCCGCGTTACATCAACGAGCGAGATTGTGACGTTTCCATGGTTATTAACGATGTTGTTTGCTGGTTTGTTTACACGTATCCCTTATTGTTATCGACAACAACTTGAGTCTCGGGGAAATTGGAAGTACTTCACACAATGCGGTCATCTTTAAAGGCACAGGCTCTCAGATACGCGCAGAAATTGATAAATAAAAAAAATGGCGCGTTAATATGCATAGCGTTGACGTTCAAAATTCGCTATACTATATTGGTATTGAGAAAATTGTACAATATAAGACAAGAATATTATCATAAACTCACCTAATAAGGTGTGTATTAGCACGAAGCACGAAGTAGAAAGTAAACAAATAACGCTTCAAACGATAATTTGGAAATACTACTCAGGCATAACGCTTATGAAATGCAATGTAATTTGAGGTATGTACTCAAAACTAATCACAGGTTATAAGTCGCCTCCGATATGTTATCTACGGCTACAATTTGACGCATTCTAAACATGTGAGAAACCGAAGTGCATATAGATGCAACATTTAATAAACTGTATAATTTATACTTTTAAACAAATATTCCTTGATGTAGAACTAGTAAATTACCAAAACGAATAGAACAGGGGAATCATTTTCCCATGGAAGCCGTCTGTTCTCTTGTTGTTGTTCAACAGTTAACATAACGAAATGGAGCTTTCACATTTACAAGATATACATGTAAATGTCAGATAAACACCTTGACACGGTAAAATAACCAATTTCTGCATGTGTATATTCTTTATTCATAATTTATTGATACAGCATTGACAGTTTTATATCGCTAACATATCAAACACCCCGGATAACCGATTGCAAAAATCACTCTTCCATGTGTTACATTAAAGAGATGGGGTTAAATTGCTACCCTCGCGAGAGGTATGGAGCGGGATACCAATTTTGTTTCTATGAAACACCCATCCGTGTGCCTCTAGCGACCATGTTTGAAAGTCACCCTTTTTTCGTTCTTCGACTCCTCCTGGAGCTGCAGGGGAGGGTGACTTTTTTGTTATTGACAGACAGACAGCAAAACAGACAGTAGGTTGACGGGACTGATAGCCGCAGTAGCCATTTGGCTATTAAAATATTAAAACTAATATTTCAGAAATTGACATTTTGGCTACAACTACTTTCAGAAATTATTTGAACACAAGTACTATGTTTTTACAATATTGGACCAAATGTAAAATAGTATTGACTTTTCCATGTTCAATGTGCATGATCACGTGGTTACAACCACAACAACATCGCCCACTCCAAAGTAAGTATTATTTGATATTTTCCTTAATATGCAACGGATTTTGATGAAATATGGCGCAGCAAACGCGTTTTCATGAGATGCATTTGGTGGTCCATGGAGTTTAGCACAGACTTGTGTCGTTTTTGCGAAGAATCGATTTCGGAGACACGAAAATAGATTCTTCGCAAAACTACATAAGTTTGGGCGAAACTACAGAGACCACCAAATGCAGCTTAACAAGATGTGTTTGATGCGCCATATTTCATCAAAAATCCGTTACGTAATAACGACACTATAAAAGAATACGTACTTTGAATCAGAAGGATTCTGGAAATTTCAGTACTTGTTGTTGTTGTTAGTACCACGTGATCATACACCTTGATTTTAGCAGTCTATTTTGGCTACTAATTTTAAAATCCTGGTGCGAACCTAGATACTGTTCAAGCATTTTGAATGAAAACAATTGAAAACTATCTGCCTTAAAGACAGAACATTCGAGTTACTTGGTCGGTAGATGATAGGAATTGCTCGACGTTCCGCGACATTTAGCCTCAAAATTCCTACATTCCACTTAGCGGTTGGTTGGGCACATGCGCAGGGTACATATGTGGCTGTGACTGGAGAAATGGGGCTTGTGGGATTTAGGCCAGTGTAGCTCCTGTTCGAATAGCATACTACTGTAGCCTGATAGTGATCTACATTGCTTATTAGAAGGTGACACATGCTTTCATTGATGGAATGGTGAACAGTGCAGATCCTGATCAGACTGTGCGGATGCACATGCTGAACTGGATCTACACAGATGACAAACCCATAAGCCCCATTTCTCCAGTCTCAGCCACATATAACGATGAGTTTCATCCTTAGCGCAATCTCGATATCCCTGGTTTGACCCTCGTGTACATTTTGGCTTTCTGGTACGTGAGATTTGAATCCGGTTCTACATAGTATAAAAGTAATAATATTAGTACTAATCGTATTTCATTTGGGGAGTGGGGCTAAGTGACTGGTGAGGTGAGAAGCTGGCACCAGGTCAGGTTATTCTAGTTTCAGGGCTGAATATATTTTTTTTCTGTAAGTACATGTATTCAGCTTTGAGGTTGGGATTTACTCATCACAACGGCAAGGTACATGATCACGTGGTTACAACAACAACAACGCCGCCCACTCCAAAGTAAGTATTATTTGATATTTTCCTTAATATGCAACGGATTTTGATAAAATATGGCGCAGCAAACGCGTCTTCATGAGCTACATTTGGTGGTCTAGGGAGTTTGGCACAGACTTATGTCGTTAGACACGGAAATCGATTCTTCGCAAAAACGATAGAAGTTTGGGCGAAAATACAGAGACCACCAAATGCAGCTTAAAAAGACGCGTTTGATGCGCCATATTTCATCAAAATCCGTTACGTAATAATACGTAATACGTACTTTGAATCGGTACTTGTTGTTGTTGTTAGTACCATACACCTTGAACGGGTACCATATGGGATTCGAACACATGAACCCGACCAAAAAGTGACCTTATCTGTTGATAGGCCGTTGAACACCAATAAATCAAATAAAACAATTTTGGTCGGTAGATGTTTGGCGAATTGCTCGACGAATCTCGACAATGAGCCTGAAAATCCATACAACCCGTCACATAGTTGCGAACAGTAACTCTTGAAATCGACTCCCGTACCGTCCGTTTATATATCCGGCTTTGAAATATCTAAACGCCTGTCGTTTCTTTCAACGCATGTCGTGTCGTTCACACATCATTGTCACATCTTGCAATATCCCGGACGGTACGGGAGTATATTGCAAGATTTACTGTTCGGAACTACCCATCAGGTGACATTGGGAAGCAAAATGAAGATGGCTATCTCTTCGTTGTCGATCTTCTAAAGGAGATGATCATCACATATGATAACGTCGTGAAATACCACGTGGCCCCGGCTACACTGGAGGACATCCTGTTACGTCACGACGCCATTGCCGACGCCAGAGTCATAGGTAAATGTACCAGGAAATGTACAATTTAACACGAAATGTACATGTAAATTGTAAAATCAAGTTTTCGTTGTTTAAACCTAACACATTTAAGCCAAGGGGAACATCGTTTTCTAATTCAAAAACGAAAAACGATATGAAAACGATGTGTAAACGATAGGCAAAATCTTGACCTAGTTCTCACAGGCGAATATCGCGCAGTATGATGGTAAAATGGTTAAAGTTCAAATTCCCTAATTGTATCCCCCGGACTCCGTCGGGTGATACAATGGATTTGACAGCGCGCCGCGTCCGCGTCAGCGTCCGCGTCCGCGTCCGCGTCCGCGTCCGCGTCCGCGTCCGCGTCCGCGTCCGCGGCCGCGTCCGCCGCAGACACTTCTTGTCCGGAGCACAACTCGAACACCCTTTGGAATATTTTCATGAAACTTCACACATGCATAGACCACGACCCGAAGGTGTGTCGCGCACAAGAATGACAACTTTTGCATAGCTAATTTTTTAGTTATCTCCATTTTCTGTTTCTCGCACTGATTTCGTGTCCGGAGCATAACTCCACCACCCTTTGGAATATTTTCATGAAACTTCACACATGCATAGACCACGACAGGTGTGTCGCGCACAAGAATGACAACTTTTGATAGCTAATTTTTTAGTTACTCCAGTTTCTCGCACTGATTTCGTGTCGGAGCATAACTCCACCAGGAATATTTTCATGCCACACAGCTAGACCACGACCCGAAGGTGTGTCGCGCAAGAATGACAATCTGCATGCTAATTTTTTAGTTATCTCCCTTTTTTGTTTCGCGCACTGATTGAGCATAACTCGACCACCCTTTGGAATATTTATATGAAACTTCACACATTCAATTAGACCACGAACCGAAGGTGTGTCGTGCACAAGAATGACAACTCTTGCATAGCTAATTTTTTAGTTATCTCCCTTTTTTGTTTTCGCGCACTGATTTCCTGTCCAGAGCATAACTCGAAAAAAAAAAAAAAAAAAAAAAAAAAAAAAAAAAAAAAAAAACACCACCCTTTGGAATATTTTCATGAAACTTCACAAATGCATAGACCACGACCCGGAGGTATGTCGCGCACAAGAATGACAACTCTTGCGTAGCTAATTTTTGAGTTATCTCCCTTTTTTGTTTTGCGTACTCTACAAACTGGACAATAATGCATGAAGACCCGTTTTCTCGTGTGCTCTGTACACCTTTTCTCGTGTGCTCTGTACACCTTACCTGTAGAGAGAACAATAGACACTGGGAGAACCATTCACCTGTCCATGTGCAAGCATGTGCTAGCATGTGCAAATATCCAGTCTTGACCACTCTTGACCACAGGTAATTTATACAGGTAAATTACTACATTGGATATTACATTTCCGTAAACTGTGTTGAAAATATTGTGGAAATATGTGGACCTGTGTATATATGATATGTAGATAAATATAGGACTATTAAAAAACATTCTGGGCTCCAGTAGGGAGCATTATTCTTTTATTTTTTTCCATTTTTTTCTTTACATTCTTTTTCAATTTTTTAACTGACCACTAACTTATTACAGGTAATTTATACAGGTACATTATTACATTTCCGTAAACTGTGTTGACAATATTGTGTCAGTATGTGGACCTGTGCAGATATATGTAGATAACTATAGGACTATTAACAAAAATTCTGGGCTCCAGTAGCGAGCATTATTATTTTTATTTTTTTTGTATATTACATTTCCGTAAGCTGTGTTGAAAGTATTGTGGCATTATGTGGACCTGTGCAGATATATGTAGATAAACATAGGACTATAGGGCTCCAGTAGCAGGCATTATTATTTTTAATTTTTAAACTTTTTTTTTCCATTTTTTTTTTAATTTTTTTTTCAAATTCTTTTTCAATTTTTGTCTAGTAGCATAAGGTCGTAAGTGCTATATACAGACTATTATCATAATATAATAAAACAATTATTGACTAGTGAGCCATAGAATATAATCTGATATTCTTTGGCTCACTAGTCAATAATTGTATAATATGTTCGGGCCATTGAAAATTGCTTTCGGGCCCAGGCTCGAGGTCAAGGCGGAACAAGGCGAGGTATCTGATTCCGCGGAATTCTTGTTTACTTATCTCCCTTTGTTGTTTCGTGCTTTGATTTTGTATCCAGAGCATAACTCGAACACCCTTTGGAATATTGTTATGCCCCACCACGATAGTGGAGGGGGCATTTAGTGTTACCCTTGTCCGTCCGTCCGTCCGTCCGCACACACGAATGGGTACTTGTTGTAAGCGTACGGGGATCTTATTGGGTAGGGTTAGGATAGTGTTGGGTACTCTTGTTGGGTATTTTTATACAGTAAAAACCCAACAAGTATTCATTCGTAGGAACGTGCGTCCCGTCCTCCCGTCCGTCCGTCACAAAACTTTAACACTCGGGTAAATGTCTCGTAATTTCTTCATCCTTCGACCGATCTGCTTCATATTTCATATACACATTGCTCTGATGGTTCACTACCGCCCTGTGCCAAATCCACGTTCGTCCTGCCCCCGCCAAGCCCAGGGTCAAGGTCACATACTTGGTGCTTCAAAAACTTTAACGCTCGGGTAAATATCTTGTAATTTCTGTTTTCTTTCACGGATCAGCTTCATATTTCATATACACATTGCTCTAATGGTCCTCTACCGCCCTGTGCTAAATCCACGTTCGTCCTGCCCCCGCTAAGCCCAGGGTCAAGGTTACATACATACTTGGTGCTTCAAAAACTTTAACGCTCGGGTAAATATCTTATAATTTCTGTTTTCTTTCACGGATCAACTTCATATTTCACATATGCATTGCTCTAATGGTCCTCTACCGCCCTGTGCCAAATCCACGTTCGTCCTGCCCCCGCCAAGCCAAGGGTCAAGGTCACATACTTAGTGCTTCAAAAACGTTAACGCTCGGGTAAATATCTTATACTTTCCGTTTTCTTTCATGGATCATCTTCATATTTCATATACGCATTGCTCTAATGGTCCTCCTCTACCGCCCTGTGCCAAATCCACGTTCGTCCTGCCCCGCCAATCCCAGGGTCAAGGTCACATACTTCAAAAACTTTAACGCTCAGGTAAATATCTTATAATTTTTCTTTCCATTCACACAGGTATATCAGTTTTGATGAACGGTCGCAAATTGTTTCAATATGTATTCCTACGCCAGTAGTAAAAGAGTGCATTAGAAATAGGTTAACCGCATTGTTATTTTGAAATTTGCGGCGTATATCAGAAAATGATAGGTCGGAAAACATGTTTAATGGCGACGCGCTAGCGAATCGCCATTAAACAGATTTTCCGACCTATCATTTTCTGATATACGCCGCAAATTTCAAAATTAAAATAAAGTTAACCCTATAATAATTCCAGCACAAAAATATTTACATAATTCCTTAACATTTGATTGGTCGTTGCAAGTCTCCGTCCAAAATTTATATCCCAGTAAACTTCATGCCGAACTACTTTCCGTAACCGTGAGGCGCAGTTCCGGCCTTCGTCCAGTATTCCCGCGACTTTTCCAAGTTTATACCCCGATAAATTCCACAAAAAGGCCATTCATTCCTATAATAACCAATAGGATGAAAATAAACAATTGGCGATAAAAAATTACAATTTTGGAAAAAAAAAGAAAATCTTTTTTTTTTTTTTTTTTTTCGAAAATTGTATTTTTTTATCGCCAATTGTTTATTTTTATCGCCAATTGCGAAAGTGACTTTTCCAAGTTTATACCCCGATAAATTCCACAAAAAGGCCATTCATTCCTATACCATATTGCTTAAAAGTAGCCTGTCTCATCAGGAAATGATTAATCTTGTTAATTACAAACTAAATCATCTAAACATAGCCAGCCATAATAGTTATCCGACTCCCATTGTAATTGACTTGATATCCACCCATGTAGCGTTTTTGTTACAAGTTCTAGCACTGTGTGTTAGTGAGATGTTGCTCTTCTGAAAATGACAGTTTGTCTACTGCTTAATTTTCTGTCTGATGTAAATACACGTATCCTCGATGTACACACAATTACAGGTTGTGTACTTCTACATATGCACCTGCGCGGCGGAGTAGAATTCGTCAACGAAATTCACGGGAAAGATACTAAGACGACTGCTGCGGGAAGTAGACATGATATAAATATACGACAATGAAGCCTTTGTGCTGTCCCATTTATTTTACAGATCATATATATTATCATATATACAAGAAAGCAATATTCATGCAATTGGTACATTGTGACTCATGTTTACATGTTAATACGTGTATCATTAAAATTGTTAAATATACATGTACTTGTATATAGATAAATGATCTCAGGGAACATTGGCTAGGCCAACTGAGCTTCTATAAATAAAGACGTTACTTACTTACTTACTAAATAGAGTATGGCCAGGCAAGTGGTGTCTGCTGATATCAAGTTTATCAATGGACCAATTTGAATGAAAATGAATTACCGGGTTTATTTTTCTACGCAGATTTTGCAAAGGCATTTGATACTGTTGAACATTCTTACCTCTTAAATGTTATGAAGCATTTAAATTTTGGCAACGACATTCTAAATTGGATTAAGCTTTGTTACTCTGATGCAAAAAAAACTGTGTTGCAAACAATGGTTATTTATCGGATTTATTTTCAATAAATAGAGGCGTACGTCAAGGCTGTCCTTTATCACCTTACCTTTTTATTATCGCCATTGAAATACTATCCAAAGCAATTATAAATGAAAAAGAGAAAATAAAAACAGAAAGCATCAACACAACTCGACAATCTACGTCGCTTATATCGAGAGTACAGGATGGTAAATATGTGAACAAATTACTATATACAAGACAAACACACAAACTAAATATAGAATAAATAAAATCTGAACAAAAATGGAAAAATTAATTTTCTGATGATAATTTATGCTGGCAACAAATTTACACATTAGCTTTCGATTGTACAAAAGACTCAACATTACGAAATTTCCAATATAGATATTTAATGCGTATCATTGGGACAAATAAACTACTCTATCGTTGTAATATAGTAAATAATAGTCTATGTGATTTTTGCTCTAAGTATGTTGAAAGCATAAAACACATGTTCTGGGATGTATGCATGTGCAACATTTTTGGTCACAGCTTCGAAATTATCTAAATGAAAAAGATTTAACATTTGAATTAAATTTTCGTAGTGTTTCTCTAGGAATAACAAATAAGGCACTGATGGTAAAACAATTTAATTTTATAATTTTGTTAGCAAAATACTATATTTTCAAATGTAAATATGAAAAGCATGATATTACTTTCGAATTTTTTGTAAGTTACTTGAAAAATAGAATACATATAGAAGAAGAAATAGCGACAATGAAAGACAAAAGAGAACTGCATATTAATAAGTGGTGCAGGTTTAATATATAAAGTTATTATAGGCACCGCAAGACAAATCAAGCACAGCATATCTCTATATTAAATATAAACAACACTACTACACATGTACAGCAGGTGTGAACACAAAGAAAGAAATCCTTACCTTCTTCCTTCTGTTCATGCTCTGTATATCTCAACTACTTTACTCTCCCATACATTTCACTTTTTAATATAGTATGTAATAATTGTATTTCATTTAGCTATATTCTCTTGTAAACTTTACAAAATGTGCATGTTGTATCTAAAAGTGGAAATAAACCATTTAATAACAAAAGTTTATCAGACAAGGGTAGGACATGCTTAGGAATTCCGAGGCTCGCCGAGGAATTGCTACCGTGTCCGAGCTGGACCTGATGACTTTGATATTAAAAGACACGCATCTCGTATTCTGTCTATCAGGTTTCGTTTTATGCTAGCTGGTTTTATAGCATGGTTTTATTTTTAAAAAAACGTGGACTTAAACACGTTGCGTCATTCGGTAACGCCATGTGACCACGTTCGACCAATACAATGTCAGTTTTGAATGCGTTATTGTCCGGATATTAGTACAGACTGATAACAAGTTGTCGTATCCTGCATGGATACGACAACTTGGTATCAGTCTGTACGTATCAGTCCAATACAAAGCGAGTTACCTGATGAAGTAAGGTAATATATACATCAGTACAACAGTTCTCCTTACCGACCCAGGCATGTTCAAGCAAGTTTGATTAAACTTCTGTAACCTGTTATGGATCGGCTTCACTACTTTCTGTTTCACAAAACCTGCCCTAGTTGTACTGACATATAAACAATGAAAAAACAATATAGATTTTCGATACAATTAAATTTGATTAAAATTTAAGAATTATCCTTCTATTTATTTCGTGAAATGTGGTCAAATATTGATTGTATTCACTATGGGAAGTTAACATCGTGGAAAAGAGATTGAGAACCTGGAAGAGGGATCGGAAAACGAAACTTTTTGGAAATTAACTCTGAAAATCGGCTAGATAGCCTGGAAATGATCTAACTAAGAAAATGAAAGATACATTTTGAAAATCAAATCGGTGCACTATTAATGAAATTAGAAACAAATCCCAATTTTAAATCCCCATAGACATCCTCACTGCATGATCGCCAAAAGATGTTTTGTATCTATCTATGGTTTGTGTGTCTAGTGTTAGTACTTCGATTTCATAACTATGCGCAGTATCTGTCTAGTATTTGTATATATAGTGTTAGTACTTCGATTTCATAACTCTGCGCAGTATATGTCTATGATTTGTATATCTAGTGTTAGTACTTCGAGTGCATGACTGTGTGCATTATCCGTCTATGTTAGTACTTTGATTTCTGGACTCTGCTTCTATCCCTCAACACTCTCCGCAGTATTTTGCCCGATGCACTCCGCGGTATTTCTGTTACGAACTCCACACCTCCCCGCAGCTTCATTTGGGGAGCCACCAAACCTGCAACGTAGTTATCATATGTGTCTGTGACTGGAGAAATGGGAGTTACGGGTTTACCAGTGTAGATCCAGGTCAGCCTGTGCATCCGCACAGTCTGATTAGGATTTGAACTGTTCGCCAGTCAATCAATGAAACACTCGTCATACTTCTACCGAGCATTAAAAATCGTTATTAGGCTACATGAGTGTGCGACTTGATTAGGTCACAATTCCCACAAGAACCACTTATATGGTTATTTACATCTTTGAAACTATCCGAAAATGCAGTGTAAATATAAGTAATAAAACCATGGGCAGGTGCGTTTACTGTATAACACTAGTTGGTATGTTTAAAGTTTGCGAGGAGTCCTTCATTCATAATACAGTAAAGGCAACAGCCCATGGTTTTATTCCTTAAGTAAATGCAACAGCCCATGATTTTATTCCTTAAATACCTACTTTGTTCCATTTTTCAATCTAATATAAAGAAATATTCCATGACGCGGGGGTCGACTAAAACGTTGAAATTCACTTTGCACTTCCGCACACCATAAGGAAGCGACGATACACCAAGTGTCAAGTCTCCAGCTAGTGTCACAGATTCAGAACTAATTTAATAGCAATCGGCAATGTACAAAGAAGAGCCACTTATGTTGTTAAAGGTTTGAAACATCTCATATATGAGGAAGGCATTCTTGAATTTGGTTGTCAACGTTACAGTGGGGTCAGCGTGCAAGTGCACACACGAACGAACGCACTTACACGCTGACCCCACTGTATGCTATCGCCGACACGGGCAGCCATGATTCAGGTCTATAAATAATGAACAGCTTCGAAATTGTTGCGATTCCAAATATAGAGAGCATTTGGTTAGTGTCGTGAATGGGAACAAATATATGGCAAGGCTTAGGAAGCGGGATGGGCGAGGCTCTGCCGAGCACATCCCGTTTCCGTACCGAGTCAGATATTGTTTTCCAATTCACGGCACTAACCTACTACATGTATTATATTTATTCCGTCAACACGCACAAATGTCTTTAAGTGGAAACAAAATAACCCAGCCATGGCACATATTCATACGCAGTGATTAGGTCGTATTGACAGGATATCAAAAATGTTTCACGGCACCGTGTTTCACGGCACATACGCACTGTGTTGACGGGATAAATAAGGTTATCCGAAACAACCCATACTCGGGGACACAGTCTGACACTTGCCAAGCAACAGTCGACTACAAGACAGAACCAATACAAATTCTCGAACAGTGTGAATCCATGGAACGATCTGCCGGAGGATGTGGTACTTGTAGACAATATGAATAGTTTTAAATGTGGGCTGAATAGTGCATGGAAACACAAAGCCAATAAATGTGAAATATAGCCCCTCAGCTTATCTGTACCTGAACTTTAATCTGCCGTCTTCCTGTGCAACAAAAATTCTAAAAACTGATTAAAAATTATGAGCAGTATTGCTAACGGCCAGCACAGTTATAGGTAAATATAGGTAAATACTACGGTTTAAACGATTTACTTATTACAAGAAACGTGACAGACGGACTTTACGGATACAGCTTCGTGGTACATTCATAGTTTTCAACGCGGTTACGGAATGAGTTGCATTATTCCGTCTTAGATCAAGACGGAAACAATATACCCATTTTTTTTTCAAAAAGTGCATATAATTACAGATTACAATGTATATTGTTTCTGTTTGTCGTGTGCGGTGATTATCATGCACATCTGGATGGCATCTTGTACTTTTGGAGTTCTTATACAGCTGAATTGCAACTTGCCAGGTCTCTAAACCGGACCTCCGATTTCGAAAGCTTCCACTGAACGTACCTGCTACAAACTGCTGTAGTTCAGAAGCGTTCGTCTGTTTTCCCGCCTTTGGTACGATGTACGCTCGTGGTAGTTCGCCCATCTCTTCGTCAGCAACCCCTACATGTACAACGTAGTATAGAGAATACCAGGCTAGAGTCTTTTATGATATCAAGTTTATCAGACGAGGCTACGAAACGCGTAGGAATTCCGAGGCTCTACCGTTCCATTTGGGAACAATCAACACATCTTCTCTGTAAATTAAATGTGTTTTATATTAATTTGTGGATATGTCTATAAATTGAAAACGAGTAGCTTATTGGCCTTACCTATGACTCCGACGTCACCAACAGCATCGTGACGTAACAAGATGTCCTCCAATGTGGCGGGGGCGACTTGGTAGCCATTATACTTGATCAGCTCTTTGATTCGATCGACGATAAAGTAGAATCCGTCTTCGTCCCGGTAACCTATGCCACCTTTGGAGAACATTTCTCGTCGGAAAGGATGCCACGGGTACAAAGTACCCGCTATTTAGTTGCGGAAAGTAACTCTGCAAAACCCCCATATCGCCCGTAGCATGGACGTTACGGGAGTTTTGCAAAGTTACTGCCCACAACTACATTCCCACTATGCAAAGGACGTCACGAGGACCTGCTATTTAGTTGAGGGCTGCAACTCTGCAAAACTCCCATGCTACGGACGGTATGGAATTTTGTAAGAGTTGCTGCCTGCAACTACCTGTTATTTTGTCCGCGTCTCCAAGCATTTCCTTAAATGTCTGACCTCGCGGCCCAGTTGTCATTTGGATGAGATGAAGCACCCATGTAATTACAGCCGCGATTTGTTCCTGGTTCAACATTTACTAATTAAATCATTGTTTTATAATTAAAAGATTGAAAACGATTTGAAAACAATGTGTAAAAGTCACAATATGCGTTGCAAACAAATGAAACATTAGAAAATGGGGCCTCCTTTGGGTATATAATTCTCTAATTTTCAAACTCCTAACTTTTTTATTTAGGTCTAGTTGAATTATTGTCTCAATAACCCGAATTATCTGTCTGTAATGTACGGCGGCTTCACTGCGTTACAGACAGAACATTCAGGCTATTGTCTCACCTGTTCTCGTCCATCCGTCAGATAGAAACATTTGCCTCGTTTCGGCTGGTAGGTTCAGGTAACCTAGGGACACCTGTGGACCTCGTATCCACAGTTCGCCCTCTCTGTTTATCCCTACCTCCTTCCCGGTATCCGGATCGACACTCTGTGATATAACGGTGTTATAGCTTTACGAATGATATGTACGTGTACTTAGTAGCATACATCCGCAAGATGCTGTATTATCTACTCTATAGGTTGTGTTTGGTTGTACATGTATATCATTGTACTATGAGCATTGAATAATGATACCGGTATTACACATGGTCTATCGTTAGTAGAATTAATCTGGCTTCGCTTGCCATTATACACCGGGCAGTGTTATTTCCGTTATTTCCACTGAAATAATTAAATCTAAATCTAGATCTTAATCCAACTTGTTAACAACATGGTCATGATGATTGCCACCGAGGTGAAGTAGAAATGTACACGTGATTACCCAGAATCGTAAACCGACACGTTATAATAATATACCATATAGAACAGGCAAGCTAACAGCGGTAGTCACATAATTTGACACTGGACAACTGGGCACTCTATAACTACATGTTGCGGCGCACGATCCTCCAATCAAATAAAGACGTACATTGTAAGATATACATGTAAGTAACATATACATTGAATGCAACCAATGCGTCAGTGTGACTTGTGTAAATGCTTGAAATCGACACCGATGTAATGATTATTTTCAGTCAGACGGCATTACTGTCTGTTTCACGAAAGCTGCCCAAATTTTACAGCCATATAAAGAATGCAAAAACTATTTTTTTTTCGATAATATTAAATTTTATAAACATTTAAGAATGAACCTCCTTTTTATTTCGTGAAATTTGGTGTAATATTGATTGTATCATGGAAAATTGATTTATCTATGGGAATTTAACATGGGGGAAAAGGAAGTGGAGGAACTGTGGGAGGAGTCAAAAAACAAAAACAAATCAGAAATTTACTCCGAAACCTGGCTAGATAGCTTTGAAATGATCTAACTAAGGAAACAAAAGTTAAATAAAGAAAATCGGTCCAGTATTTCTGAAAATCTGAAAACAATTTCCCCATGTTAAATCCCCATAGACATCTTCACTCTGTGAATATGTCTATGGGGATTTAACATGGTGAAATTGTTTTTTAAAATCAATATTTGACAAAATTTCACGAAATAAAAAGAAGGCTCATTCTTAATGTTTTCTTTAATTGAATATTATCGAAAAAATATTGTTTTTTTATTGTTCATATAGCCGTAAAATTTGGGCAGGTTTCGTGAAACAGACAGTAGTGAAATGGTGCATTCAGTGAGATCGTCCACATTACGGCTGAAATGGAATTAGGAAACATACACGATACATTTTACAAAATGTGTCGTCAATTAAGTGTTCTTAAATCTGGTCAACAATCAATGTTACTTACAGCAACAACATTGATTTATCTGAATCGATACCTTGAAGTACGTATATGCTATAGGACAGAATATGGCCGTGCAATCATGGACAGGTGCTAGTTACAGAGATGTCAGAATATGTACTTGCCTTCACCTCTGTGAGTGGCAGTGGCTTCCCTACTGACTTGTGTCTGAACGCTGTATCTGTAATCAGGAGGGTGACTGCTGTTTCCGTCATTCCATAAACTACAAAGTAAAGCGTGCTGGAGCGTGTGTTTATACCAACCCGTACTTGCTTATGTTTGTTCGAAATCAGTAGGTTTTATTGGTCGAGGCTGCGCTAGACTCAGTTCCAACCAATCAAACGGCGTGCTTTCTGGTATGAATTTTGTGAAATTGTTTGGAATGATTTATAAACAAAGGGCCTGTGAAATGTTTAACCCTTTCAACACTACATACCTATTTAACGGTGTTTGTAAACAATGTATATCACAATGAGCCATCTCGTGACGAGCCGTCTAATCGGGATCTGCACATTTTGCAAGAACTTTCATATATTTTAGTAAAAGGAACACCCCCTTCATATAAATGGACTAGTCTGATCATCATTTTGTGACAATTGGAAAGGTTCGACAATGAATAAAATACATTTCAGTTACTTAATGGTGAAATGGTTCATGGACTCCACGCACTTTAAACAGACCGTATGCATTTCATACTACAGTACAATAGCACCGCTCAGGCTCAGCCAAGCCGCTTGACTGTAAGCACGATATTCAAGCATTTTTAATAAAACAATTGACAACTATTGGCAAGATGAGCGCAGGCGGTAGTGTAGCCACTGATTCAGAACAAACCTTGAGTAATGTGGTCCAAATTAAACCTCTTCTTGATCACGTGTTCGATCTCCTCGCTAAGCGGCGCTGCACCACACATGATCCTATTTACTGACGAAATGTCATACTCGGCGATCCTCGGATATTTAGCAAGCATCACCATCACCGGAGGTACGTTATGGAGGAAGTTAAGCTAAGGAACAATGAATATCAGGGCTCAATATAATTCGTTTTTTCTGTAAATAATCGGTTCTGATTTTGGGATTTACCCTCCATCACAACAGTTAACATATGGCATTCGACCCCATTAATCAAACATAAAATGATCGTAGCTGTCGACAGGCGGTTAAACACAATTACATCAAAGCAAACCGGCTAAGGAAACGTACTTACATATACATACTTTATGAAATGCATGCATATTGGTACATTCCAACTGTAGACATAACAGTTTATACAGTGAAAGTTATATGCACCACAAACGACTACTCGCTGCGTTTAATTTACCACGTTTGTGTTTTAGTGTATTCCATTATATATTCACCCAATTATTAACCCATTACACATATTTTAGCAAACATTTTGTTATGAGGATAAATAGCCATCGGTTATTTATCCAAATACATGTAACCCAGAATCGATACATCAAAGTCACGTGGTACACTGCGGTCGCATTGATCATTGAATAGGGATGTCGAATAACGTGTCTGTTTCTAGTATCGTGTATCATTTCAGTATCTGATGATACTAGCATACAGACTACCAGGTTAGTGTAGTTTTATATCATATTTCCACCCAAGGTTATATAATGCGTAGGAATTAGGAAACGTATAGGATGTTATCAAAATAATTAAGAATACCTTAAACTTTTCTATCAACCTGAAGTAAGTTCCAATCTCGAACTTTGGTATAACCACCATCTTGCAACCAGTGAAGTGAAGTTGGCGGTCACGGACATCACATATAGTCCATACACGTGGAACAGTGGTAGGTACAATATACAGCAATCATCTCTTCTGAACAGATCAGCACCTCTGAAATAAATACATATTATATACATGTGTACGTAGATTATCTTAGGTATGGAAGGCTTCAACCACGACATCATACCCTTAAATAAAGGCTACTATCTAAGTAGATATACACACAGGTGGAAGACTCGGACCTATGACACCAACAAAATGCCTATTAAAACAAATCCCATTACCCCACCCACTTGGTCTCGTACAATACTATAAGTTAATTCAAGGTGAGCATAAATAGCGCTATTATAGAAAGAGCCCTCTTTTTTCCGGCTCGCACAAACACAATAAACATCGATTAAATGTATGAAATATGTCTCTGGCAATCGATAAAGGTATTAGGTGTGTGAATATACTCACTTCAAATCGCTGTTTCAAGTATTTATTGAGTTATTCGCGTTTTGATTACCCCATCCAAAGCGAAAGTTTGCGTGTACGAAAGAATCTCACACAGAATCGGAGGGCCGTCCGCTGGATTATCGTCATATTTGGCCGATAGCTGATCGCCAGCTCAAACTAAAGTCGTGCACCATGATCATATACATTAGAGACTCCAACCATACAAAGTTCGTCCAATTGTGATCGTTCGCCGATCTAAAAAATACTTTTTTCTATAATTTCGTTCATTATCTGGAACTGGGTCAATGCACTATCTTCCATAATACAACCACCGAAGCGTCTATGTAAGAACATCTCTGATTTGTTAAACCTAAAAATAAACGCGAGGACTTTCCCTTTTCAGGGTTTCCGGAAGACATAATCTGATAGTACGCGAATCATGAAAGAAAGTCAATACAATTAGAAAAAAGTGTTTTTTAGTACGAGACCAAGTGGGTGGGGTAATGGGATTTTTTAATAGGCATTATTTTGGTGTCATAGGTCCGAGTCTTCCACCTGTGTCTGAACACGGCTGTGAGCGGTGTCGAACAACGGCAGTAATGTAACAATATGCAATACAAGTTGGAAACACGTATTGTGAACTGCTTACTCACTGTAATTGGTATGTGTTTACAATGATAGCGTAGTGTTGTATTTGCACGGCCTTGGGAAATCCCGTAGTTCCGCTGGAAGACATCAGCCCCATTGTGGTCGTCTTGGGGTCACATGGTGGCGTTCGGTAATCTCCGTAAGAACGATTTAACAGCGAATCGAAAGCAATGCAGCCATCTGCTTCAGAATCACCGAAAACTACAATCTGAAAATGAAATAACACTTTAAATACAAAATCGCCTGTGATACTCTTGCCAATATCTGAATATATTTTTAATTCAAAATACTGAAACTATGTGCTTTAAATCATGCAGCTTGATTGGCTGTGCCTGAGCTGCTTGATTGCGAGTTTAAATCCCCCAATAGATGCTACCAATAGCACCTACATGTAGTCTAATAGCCATGGCATGATCCACAAAAGCAATGATTAACGGCAACCGTTGTAGAACAATATATTTTATGGCGCTGATTTACTGTTGTGATCATGATGTGGTTGGTAGCTCACATTATCTTGTTATGTTGTACATGCTATGTCGATCGCAAAGCTAGAATTCGATATATAACGCACAGCAGAGTACAATCATAATGCATGTATGTACTACCTTTATATGTGGAATGTCTTTAACTGCGTCTTTGACCTTCGCTATAAACTGTTGCTCCACGATTACAAATTTCGTCTTGCACTCGCGGCAAGTACCATTCAGGTCAGCTGCGGAATATAAATTCATTGAAACATTTTGCATACATGTAATTACATGCCACGGTTAATTACTCTGATCACAATAATCATATAATACATCAAACTGTTATATTGGAGTAAACAGTATTCATTCATCTAGATCATGTATATTTATATGACAAAGTGTATGCAGGCATATTTGAAGCTTAGTGTATGTAGTTATAATGTACGTCCATTTATAGTATGCATCTGTAATACTTACATCATAACGTGTTTCTATTTTGTATGAAAGCGTCCTGGTACCAATGCTAAAATATATTTATTTCCTAATTAGGAGATGGTAGGTCCTAATTAGTAGATAATACGTCCTAATTATAATTTTGGAACTATGCATACTGTAACAATATATATATCAGGTCATGCTTGATACAACACATTTGTATCCGTCAGTACGTATTTGGCCAATACAACGCTCGTTACCTGATAAAATTACCAAAAAAACCAACGCACCTTGGGTGCATAGCGGATTAACTGGCTGAACAACGGACGTTATTAACGCTGTCGCGTAAATGACGATTACGTAATCAATGTTGTTGTGTGAAACCACGCCTACTACGTCGCCCATGGATACACCAATGCTCTGTAGTCCGGCAGCCAGACGCTCTGTGCGGTAAATCACGTCCCTGTACGTATATCTCTTATCTGTGAGACCGTCGATCTGGAATGAGAATAGTGCATACATGTACGTATAAGTTATTGTCCGCATATTGTATATTTAACCCTTTCAACCATAAGTAACTGGAATGGACTAGTGATATGCTAATTTTCCGACCAATCCAATCATCACAAAATGATTTTCAGATTAGTCCATTTATGAAAAGGGGTTGTTTTTGTTCTCATAAATATGGAAATTACTTGCAAGAAGTGCAGATCCTGATGAGACGGCTCGATACGAGCCGGCTCATCTGGATCTGCGCTGTTTGCAAATCCCGCTACATAGCGGGCTTTCGGGTTCAACGGGTTAAGGAATTTAATGGGAGGGGGCGTTAGCGACCGCATCATTTAATTCCTTAACATCCAATATGTGAACAATAAGTATATAGAGGATATTCCATCGTACATTTTGAATAGCGGGAAATAATACACGAGTGTGCGTCGGATTCCGCGTAAGCAACGAGTGAGCGTAGCGAACGAGTTGCTTGCACGGACGCCGACGGACACGAGTGTATTATTTCCGCTATTCAAACATGTACGATGGAATATCCTATTTATTACACTTCCACGGCGGATATATATGTACATTTAGTCTATTTTTGAGAATAAAATCAATGAATTGTGATGTACGCATGAATAGTTACACAATGACGTGTTTCCCGCGTTTTGACGTTACGTTGTGTGACGTCAAAGTGACGTCATGTAAACTTTTTGAAATCCAAATTACACAGATGTTTCTATGAACCAGAAATATTTGAGTGCATGTTTGGAATGTGTTCAATCACATTAACATTCTAGATTAGTCGAAACCCTTTCCCAGTTTTCAAATATCTTTATTTTCACTGTAATAAAAAGTAACATTTTGCATGGTAGCTTATTTGTAAGGAGTTGATTACGGGTTTTCTCTCACAGCGAAACCCTTGCAAATAATTTGCAAGAGTGTAATAAAAGTTAGTGTTAACATACTGGATTGTTAAGAAATTAAATACAAAGGAGCCTTAGCGACCGCAGTATTTAGTTCCTTAAAAAGTCAATATGTGAACAATAACAGAGCGGAATGTATGCAGGTCCCACAACATCCATACGAAAATATGAAAGCAGCAGAGAATAGCAAAGTGTGTGGTCATTGGTTAGTTTAAAAAGGAAAACCCAATGGTGCTGGCCCATCTATATACTTGCCAGTGCTATAGAGTCGCCATACTCCTTCATTCGGTCGATCATGACAGCTCCGAAGTTCGTAACGGGGATATCTGTCAGCTTCAGTGTATTCGCCATTTTGGGTTGTACACCACCGCCTGCCAATCTTGCCAATATCTTTCAATGTCTTTATTGCAAAATACTTGAATATTGACTTGAAATAGAGAAGCTTGATTTTATTTATTTTTTATAGTATTTTTTCAAAAAATCCTGATAATTCAGGATGCATTCATTGAGCTTGTCACCATTCGAAATAGGATTAACCGTAAAGCCGCCATCTTGTTTTGGGTTTGTTTCCATGATTCATGAACGATAAAAAGAACAGAAAAAAATCGTTTCAACGTTATCAGATTATTTTGTAAACATTTCAATGAATAAAGTAACTACATACTAAAACAATTATTGATCAATTTAATCTCCTGGCAGTTGATTTACACATTTTACAACCATTATAAATCGAACTATGTTCTGAGAACAAAGGAATGCTTTATGCAATTCGATTTTAAGTTATCTCGCTTTTGAAGGCTAAATTAACTAAATCAAGTTGATTTAAATGCTGTTTTAATGTTTTGACTGAATAAAGAGAATAGAGAAGTCATGGCACTAACCTACTATTCTCTATTACCATGCTATTGTCTTTGATATCAAGTTTATCAGGGTCGGATCGGAAACGGTAGGAATACCTCGATGAGCCTCGGAATTCCTACGCGTTTCCTAGCCTTGTCTGATAAACTTGATATCAAAAGACACTAGCTTAGTTAGCTGCACGTTTTCCGCTTTATAGGCACGATATTGCTAATTTGCTACACCACAATCAACGGTAAAACATTGCGGAATAACGTTTCCATTTCACAATATGAGACAAACACATTATCATAAACTCATCTAATAAAGTGTGTATTCGCAACCGCCTTAGATTACGCTCCTTGAAGTATAACGTACACAAAAAACGCCTTAAACACAGATTTGGAATTACTACTACGTGGTATCTAACGCTTATGTAATACAAGGCAACTAACTTTAATTATAGTTATGTCATAAGCAAAATAGCCGGGTATTATATATATTATGTATATTATGCACATGCACAACATTTCCAACGCATTGCATATTGACAATGTCATTACATGTACCTGTCGCGTAATATTCGTGCTTCTAGCATGTCTAGTGTCGGGTGTCATGGGGTTATCTTGATGCCGCGGTTATAGAGAATAGTAGGTTAGTGCCGTGAATGGGAACAAATATCCGGCAAGGCTCAAGAATTTCTTTATTTCTCATCAGAAGTATATGTTGTGACCACTCATTTGAACCGTCTCACCGAGACGGTTCAAGGTGAGACGGTTCAAATGAGTGGTCACAACATATACTTTGGTTCAGAAATAAGGAAAATAGATAGAGAATAGTAGGTTAGTGTCGTGAATGGGAAAAAAATATCTGGCAAGGCTCAGGAAACGGGATGGGCGAGGCTCTGCCGAGGCTCTGTATTGACTGGATATCAAAAATGTTTCACGGCACCGTGTTTCACGGCACATACGCACTGTGTTGACGGGATAAAAGTAATTTCTGAATTCGTGATCTGGGGCACGGTTCACTAAACTTCGTACGATAATACGAAGATTTGTATGAATTTGCTTGTCACATTAACGTGTTTCTCTAATGCTACCATTTTGTTCCTACGGGTTCATGTCGTTAAATGTATCACATACACGAAATATTTTCCAAAATCGGCTGTTAAAACAAACGTTATTGTGAATTTCAATTTTACGCTTACGACCTTCTTAGTCGTACGAAGTTTAGTGAAACGGGCCCCTGAGGTGCAACCTAGGCTGGCGCGATGTCATGACGTCCGGCGCACAGCAACCGGCTAACGGCGTCAATATTGACGTCACATCGGACACAGTTCCTAACTATTTTGTTGTGCACAATATTTACGAAACCTGTGATATATTTCGTTAATGACATTACAAGTTCACGAAATTCTATAGAATAGAATTCCACATTTGTCATGAGAATTCCCTCAACTTTCTATGTCATGGAAAGAATATTAAAGGTACATGCATACTCAGTAGGCACACAGTGTTCTTTATATGAATTAAATAAGTGTATAATTGTGTCACTATTCCATCAGTTCTAAAAAGTACAAGTGCCATTCATTCGGCTCATATTTAAGGGTGGGAATTGGCTCGAACACCTTCCATACCCGGTACAAGTGCCCGCTATAGAGATATAATCATTTTGTAATATTTATTTTACTGATAGTGACGCGCGGTGGTATCAGGCTATTTTCATATGCAAATGAGGCATGACATTTTTTTAAATTATTTATACAAATTAAATGCGTCACCTTAAAATATTTTTTCGACAGATTATAATCATTGCACATCACAAAATAAATACAGATACTAAATAGTAGTATCTGTTAACGTTTTAAGTAAACACGGTTATCGCCCCTGATATCAGTGTGTATATTTACGTCTGATATAAGATGTATAATAATGCCAATCAATACCTGGATTAATAGTGAATGAATGTTTATTTTTCTAGAAAATGTCTCAGATGATGTATCTGATATTAATAACATGTTGTGCCTACTGAGTGGGCATGTACCGTAAATTGTTGAAAACATGAAAAATCTCACACATAATTGTGTACAGTGGAACCTCTAAACCGGACACCATGAAAACACACGTAGTCTTATTTTTGATGAGTTTCTTTGTCATTTATCTCAGGCGATAATTTTTGTTCGTGATCGCATAGCACACAAGTATAGCTCAGAATGATCAAATGACTTATTTACAGTGCAAATCCTCTACGCCGGACACCCTGGGGACCTCCCATGATGTACTGTTTAGAGAGGTTTCACTGTGTTAGGTTAAAAACCATATGGCGTGTCTCATGAAATAACACGTGACATGCATATACTTGCCAGTGCTATCGAATCACCAAACGCCTACATTCGGTCGATCATGAACCGTCCAAATTTCCTAACGGGAATATCAGACAGTTTCAGTGTCTTCGCCATTTTGGGCTAGTCCATGTGACTCGTATGTACACCACCGCCTGCGCTAATCTTGCCAACATTTGTCAATGTCTTTATTAGAAAATTAACGAATATTTTGTGCTTAAAAAAGCAGTTTGATTGACTAAGCCTGAGCTGTGTTACATCTCAGACTCAGTCAATCAAACTGGTTGATTGCGAGTTTGTATTGCAAATAAATGCTTAGAAACGTTGATATTTGGCAAGATTAACGCCGGCGGTGTTGTATACAGTAATCGCATAGGAGTTAGTTAAATTGTTTATTTACGTCTCATCAACTGTACATCATAACACAAAGAACAATAGTACAACACAGGCACTCGTACAATTGCCATTCTAAAAGAATTACAAGAGACGGCTCACTAAAACTTTGAGCAAACAGTAATACATTTCATCAAATACATATACAACATTACATGTACTTGTTGCATAGTATGGAGCTGCATGCATATACACTCCGGACTATATTGTTACGAGCCGGTAGTGGTGCGTATGGTATGACCCCGTTTGGACCCTGCCTATGCTATATGGGTTGTTAAGAGTCGCTGTACCAAACCAGCTGTTTCCTGTACCCTTGGCCGTTGGACTAAACCCTTGCTATGCGTGTACCACTGTATACCACAGTATCATCAAACACGCGTTACGGGCTAGAGGTGACTGATTGACTGACAAATGTGCTAGCGTTTGCCTTGAATAGTTGTCAATCAGTCTCCGTGTAGCCTGTAGCCTGTCTCTCCCAGATCCGGTTTAGCGGCTGCTCATCTGTAGGAACGGGAACACGGGTATTGAAAAATACTCACAAATGAAGTACAAATCGCGCGCCACAATAAAAATGCAGTAACCGCATCAGATGTGTTCAATTAATTGTTTTCAAAGTTACCCAACCCACCTATTTTTGGCCAGAAATTTCAACACGACTGAATTTGTCGGTATTGTTTTCATGAAAATATGAGGCACAGATACTTTGTTATGTCTTGTTCTATCACTTGAAATTGTAACACCACACCATTTTCTGAAAATGATTTCAAAGCGGAGTCATAACCACCTCAAATTTTAGCTACAAATGCCCGAAAAATACCTTAATTTCTGACGCGAAACCGTACTGGCGAGACAGCATAGCATGCGCCATTTTACAAGATGTCAAAATCAACCGGAGCTAACAACATTCAGTTTCGTAGAATTATGAAATACTCTAAAAATTCCACCTAGTCAAGCCACTCTAAGTCAAGAAATATTCATAAACCTATTTTTCTAGACACACTGGTGTAACTTACAGGGTATAGTATATAGAAAATCGTCCATCCCCCTTTTAAAGCTAGCTGCCCACTGTCCCGTGAGACCCTAATCCCATAAATGGGACCTGAGCCCGAAAACGGGGACAACCCGAACATGGGATCTGAGCCCGAGAATGGGGCTTGGCGACGCGCGTGCCGGAAGTTACGTCAAATTATTACTGATGATGAATTAGCGCGTGCTACCTTAACAACGTCAAGGATCACTGAAATTGGCAAAACAATGGCATATTCTAACTCTGACAAGTTACAGAATCAGTGATAAACAATATTGTATGCAATATGTGCCATAAGTCTGCCATTGTACATTCGTTTCATCTTTAGCGCTTACTGAACTTCGTTTCGCTGTGTTGCCAAGGTCAGCCCCCAGAGTTCATAGCAAAAATGGCCGACAGGTTGGTATAGGTGCAGTGTGAAATAGTTACATTTTCGAAGATATGCTATTTTGCAGTTATTATTTAACCAAGTCACACAGCGAAAAGGAAGACAGCAACCGACACGAGCTTATAAAGTGAGCGTCCGTGTGTTCATACGTAAATATATTGGATTAAATGTGCCCTATTGTTGGATTGTGGAACTGACAGGTGCGAGAATGAAAACGAACATTGGAGCTGGAGATTCACAGACGGGTCGTGATTTCAAATATGCGTGTCTGGTCTGTGTATAAATCCAGATCACACCATGTATGTTTGCATCTTCACGGTCTGTCAAAGCACCACGAATTTTATTTTCAACGTACGGTCGTATGGCAGAGTTAAAGGAAAATTCCGTGTCTTTGCCCAAATGAAAATGAAGGTATGTGATTTTGCCTATGCCGGGGCATATCAATATATACACATATGCATGTTTATGCATGCACATGCATAATTATACTCGTGTTATATGATAAACGCAGTCATCCCATGGTGTCATCCCATCCCAAAACTGCTGCGCCCCAATCGACACATTGTATTATGTATGCAGATGTATGTGGTATTTGATAAGCATGTGTGTCAATGACATACATGTTAAAGGTACATGCCCACTCAGTAGGAACACATGTCTGAGACATTTTCTGGCAAAATAAACATTCATTCACCATCACGTATTGATGGCATTATTATACACATTATATCAGATGTACCTCACACACTGATATCAGGGGCGATAACCGTGTTTCCTTAAAATGTTAACGGACATTACTATTGAAACTCTGTGTTTATTTTTAGATGTACAATAATCAACTTTATAATCTGTCGAAAATATTATTTTTCAGGTGACGTATTTAATTAGTATAATTAATTAAACTAGATGGCCGCGGCCTGCATGTCGCGCCTTGTGGCGAGGCATGGACACTAAAAAAAGAGATATAATAGTATAACGAAAAACTTTAACCAAAAAACTTTAACCAAAAAAATTAACCAAAAAACTTAGCCAAACACTTTAACCGGACACACGTACGTACGGACGTATGTACGCCAAAGAACCGACTATATCGCGCTTACCGCAAGCGGGCGGGCGACAAAAACTTTAACCAAAAACAAAAAACTTTAACCAAAAAATTCAAAGTAATTTGACCTTCACATTGGGCACAGGGGCCGCACGGGAGGGGGGTAGAAAGAAAATATAGATGATGATAAACACCCATGTCAAGTTTCAAGGTAATGGGCAAAGCAGTTGCAGAGATATAGTACAACAAGAAACTTTAACCAAACACAAATTAGGATCCAAATAAATGCCGGACTATTATCGCGCGTTACCGACAAGCGGGCGCGACAAAAAACTTTAACAACCAAAAACTTAACCAAAAAACTTTCAAAGTTAATTTGACCTTGGACCATTGGGCACAGCGGGACGGGGGCACGGGAGGGGGTGGGGGTAGAATTGGGAAATTTAGATTGACGATAAACCACCCATTAGTGGAAGTTTCAAGATAATGGGCAAAGCAGTTTGCAGAGATTATAGTATAACGACAAAACTTTAACCAAAAAACTTAACCCAAAAAACTTTAACCATAAAAAACTTAAACAAAAACTTCAAAGTAATTTGACCTTGAACAATTGGGCACAGGGGCCCGCACGGGGAGGTGTGGGGGGTTAGAATGAAAATATAGGATGATGACAACACCCAATCACCCATGTCAAGTTTCAAGGTAATCGGCAAAGCAGTTGCAGAGATATAGTACAACAAAAAACTTTAACCAAAAAACTTAACCAAAAACTTCAAAGTAATTTGACCTTGACATTGGGCACAGGGGCCGCACGGGAGGTTGGTAGAATGAAAATATAGATGATGTATAAAACACCCATGTGAAGTTTTCAAGTAATAGGGCAAAGCAGTTGCAGAGATATAGTATAACGAAAAACTTTAACCAAAAAACTTAACCAACAACTTTAACCAAACAACTTAACCAAAAAACTTAACCAAAAACTTTAACTAAAAAGCTTAACCAAAAAGCTTAACCAAAAACTTTAACCAAAAAACTTAACCAAAAAACTTAACCAAAAACTTTAACCGGACACACGTATGTACGTACGTACGTACGTACGTACGTACGTACGTACGTACGCCGCCAAACTGCCGACTATATCGCGCTTTCCGTAAGCGGGCGCGAAAAAAACTTAACCGAAAAACTTAACCAAAAGCTTCAAAGTAATTTGACCTTGACATTGGGCACAGAGGCCACACGGGAGGGGGGTAGAATGAAAATATAGATGATGATAAACACCCATGTGAAGTTTCAAGGTAATGGGCAAAGCAGTTGCAGAGATATAGTATAACGAAAAACTTTGACCAACAAACTTAACAAAAAACTTTGACCAAAAAACTTAACCGAAAAACTTAAATTAAAACTTTAACCAAAAAAACTTAACCAAAAATCTTAACCAAAAACTTAACCAAAAAAGTTAACGAAAACTTTAACCGGACACACGTACGTACGTACGCCAAAGTGCCGACTATATCGCGCTTTCCGCAAGCAGGACCGACAAAAACTTTAACCGAAAACTTCAAAGTAATTTGACCTTGACAATGGGCACAGGGGCCGCACGGGAGGGGGTAGAGCGAAAATATAGATGATGATAAACACCCATGTGAAGTTTCAAGGTAATGGGCATAGCAGTTGCAGAGATATAGTATAACGAAAAAATTTAACCAAAAAACTTAACCAAAAACTTCAAAGTAATTTGACCTTGACATTGGGCACAGGGGCCGCAAAGGATGGGGTAGAATGAAAAATATAGACGATGATAAACACCCATGTGAAGTTTAAAGGTAATGGGCAAAGCAGTTGCAGAGATATAGTATAACGAACAACTTTAACCAACGAACTTAACCAAAAAACTTAACCAAAAAACTTAACCAAAAGCTTTAACCAAAAAACTTAACCAAAAAACTTAACCAAAAACTTTCACCAAAAAACTTAACCAAAAAACTTAACCAAAAACTTTAACCAAAAAAGTTAACCAAAAACATTAACCGGACACACGTACGTACGTACGCCAAAGTGCCGACTGTATCGCGCTTTCCGCAAGCGGGCACGACAAAACTAGCATGCCTGATTTCCTGATATGAATATAACCTAATACCACCGCGAGTCATTATCAGTAAAATAAATATTACTAAATGATTATACATGTATCTGTATATCGGGCACTAGTAATTTTTAGAACTGGTGGAATAGTGACACAATTATATACTAATCTAATTCCGATAAAGAACATTTTGTGCCTACTGAGTGTACATGCCCACTCAGTGGGCACAAACAGTTCTTTATAGCAGAGACATAATCTGATACATTTTCTGGCAAAAGAAACATTCATTCACCATTATCCCACGTATTGATTTGCATTATTATACATTTTATGTCAGACGTGTTTCCTTAAAACATATAAAATGTTAACGGATATTACTATTTATTATCTGTATTTATTCTTTGATGTGCAATGATCATACTTTATATAATCTGTCGAAAATATTATTGCTCAGGTGATGCATTTAATTAGTATAAGTAATTAAAAGAATAGCATGCCTTATTTGCATATGAAATTAGCCTAATACCACCGCCAGTCACTATCAGTAAAATAAATACATGTGTATTACTAAATTATTATATCAGTATATCGGGCACTCGTAATTTTTAGAACTGGTGGAATAGTGATTCAATTATACACTTATTTAATTCCGATAAAGAACATGTTTGTGCCTACTGAGTGGGCATGTACCTTTAAAGGCACTGTGTCCCGTATGATTATTATACAAGTATGTCGTGTTCGACGGTTTGCACAGTAAATTACATATATGTATCAATTACACTATTGTATTTCATCACAGTCCAGCTTGTACGTGTAACAGTTATGCATATACCAGTAAAGAAAATATGTGCAATATTGTGAAATGATCATTTGATGTAACATTTAGGAAGATGGTTCCATTAAAAGACGCTAGTGTAACTAATTTAATCAAAATACATGGAGTAACAATTGATAATGACATGTTTATACTATTGAAACAATAACTAGCGCTGCGAACGCTTGTTATTTTTCAGTATTATATTCATATTATTTGCAAGGTGTATGATCACGTGGTACTAACAACAACAACACGTACTGAAACTTTCAGAATCCATCAGATTCAAAGTACGTATTCTTTAATATTCTCCTTATTAATTTCAAAATCACAAATCGGGAACTTGCAGAACGTGCGACCGCAAAAAAGAGTAGTCAAATAATGAATCACAGGGCTCAATCCGATCAAGTCGATACCAGGTCAGAACATCTATGTGATGACGTCAATGACGTCGATTTCGAGCAACACGGCAGACGTAAATCAAAGCGTTCTATGTCGGTGGATATAAACCATCAATTACTGAAAATAAATTAGCCAGATATATAACTATGAGAGGACCGAAACTGACGAAGGTTCTAATTACGAGAAGCCGCAAATATGGAAATGTAGTAATCCACGTCAATGTTGAGGATGACGGCAAAGTGGATGCGTTAACGGACGACCCATACTTCTGGCCTCAAGGCGTTATATGCCGACCGTGGCTCTTGTATAATGCGTACAAAAAAAGTAACACAAGCAATATACAATACGGGACGGTTCCCGCACAGTGGAATCATAATAAATGGTACTACCAACATGACCCAGGTACAAATACACGGCTCACGAACGACAACTCGATTGAAACTGATAATCCATATTCAGTACTAAATGGCTATACGGCTGATGTAGACTAAACCAACCATGACCAGTACAACCACTACATGCAATATGAACATTGCCACGTGGAATGCCACGAGCATAATGTCAAGCGCGAGTTACCTACTGTCTGTTTCACGAAAGCCTTCTTTTTATTTCTTGAAATTTGGTCAAATATTGATTTTATTGCGAAAACAAAATTTCCCCATGTTAAATCCCCATAGACATCTTCACAGGAGTGAAGATGTCTATGGGGATTTAACATGGGGAATTTTTTTTGAATTTTAGAAATACTGGACCGATTTTTAAAATTTAACTTTTGTTTTCTTAGTTAGATCATATCCAAGCTATCTAGCTAGGTTTCGGAGTCAATTTCCAATTTTTTTTGTTTTTTTACTAATCCCACACTCCTTTACCTCTTTTCCCCCCATGTTAAATTCCCATAGAGAAATCAATTTCGTAATAAAACCAATATTTGACCGAATTTCACGAAATAAAAAGATGGCTCATTCTTAAATTTAATGCTATCAAAAAAAAATGTTGTTTTTGAATTGTTTATATGGCTGTAAAATTTGGGCAGCTTTCGTGAAACAGACTATAAGCGACTTTCTAGACGAACACAAAATCAACATATGCGGCATAAGTGAGCAATGGCTTTACACACACGACTTACATTTTCCACACCAAAAACACAGTAATTATAACAGTCACTCACAGTCTGATCCAGATCTCGAATTAGACAGCAATAGAAACGTTGGTAAAGGTGACCTGGCAATATTTTGGCACGAACGCTGGAATAGTGCCGTATCACCTTTAAACATAAATAGCCGGTATGTTATGGGGATTGAAATAGTAACAAATCCCGGCTACTATTGCTACCTGTTACAGATTTACCTTTAAAAACCACTCAGCCACAACTTACAGAAACTGTATAGAGGAGCTAGAGACTATTATATGTATGTTTGTCATACCGCAGATAAGTTTATCGGCATTTGATTGGCTAGCTTGCCTGGTCATATATATTATATGACTTGCCAATGCCGTCGAACATACAGGAATTGCGATTACCCTCCGGTGCCTCGCGTCCAATGAAGACACATTTTGAAAGCGTCAACCGATTGCGAATTGTATTCCTCACTAAACACAATAAAAACCCGAATAGATCAATAAAAGTAACAAATTGTACACTCAAAACCAGTCTTTATTGTTTATTTTTCCATAAATATTCTTCGCTCATCAAAATATGAGCGAAAAATGCCACAAACTGTCCCGTTTTTCAAATCTCAACACAATTGGCTTCGTGACACGGCTATATTTAGGTCATAAACTATGGGTTCCACGCACGAAACGCGGCGTAGCAATGACAGCGAATATTTGGGAACCAGTCGCATTCTTCTAGAGGCGCCAAAGGTAGAGCAGATCGATAGAACAGTGGAATATAAATTAAACTACACGATATAAAAAAACTGTCATAAAGTCGTTTTCGATGGATTTCTTACACCATATTTAGTTTGTTTTCGTTTAATAAAAAACAAAATGTTCATTTACGCCTTTATATTAAGACTGACGGTGGAAAATCGAATCTCGGATTATTTTACTTCATGAAAAAACGGAAAGATCAAAAGAAGAGATATGTTTATACGGCCAAATAACGGATCTGCGGTAAGTAGTAGTAAGGGAGTCAAAATGATACCACCTACCGTGATATCATTTATAACCCTCTACAATACCCCCACCACCCCCGAAAAGCAGAAAATTGGTTAACGAGGAAAATTGTCTCCCGACAGCAAATTTATGAATTTTTGGAGAAAATAATTTTTGAAAAGAGGGAGTCAAAATGATACCACCTCCAACCAAAAGTTGGTGGTGGTATTGTAGTCCCAATTATATTGGTAATTGACTTTTGAAAAAAGTCGAAATCATTAATGCAAGTACAATAGTTTATATTCCAACACCTCATCTTTCTCCTCCGATATAGCTAATTTATTTCGCAGATCAGCAACTAATTCTACCAGCTCTAGTCTACCACGTTCACCATTAGCCACCTGACAGCGTAGTTGCTTATGTCTACAAAGAGTTTGGGCACTAACGAATTTACAAGGGCATCTGGGGCATTGAAATTGTGGGGGGACACAAGGAAACTTTCTACGTCTCGCTAGATGTCTTCGTAGATAGTCTATACACGTAAACGTCTTACAACAAGTCACACACTCCATTATATATGCACATAACCTTTGAAATTTATCTGTTCAATTGGATGTGAAAAAAACATGATGTAAATTTTTCACGTCCAATTGAACAGATAAATTTTATAGGTTATACAAAAGTATATATACAAAAGTATATACAGAAAATATGATAACGCCAGAAACTAGAGCAGAAATAGAAAGTTTGAGAAGAGAAGCCGAATCTCTAGGGATTACTTATAGTAAACGGTTGAGAGTTAGGGGGTTGACAAAGCTGATAAACGCCACAAAGAATAAGGTGTTTATGAAGCGGTTTACCCGCGCCTATAAAAGAGGGGCATTTAATGATAAGAGGAGGAAGTTGGTAACAGAATTCAAAAAGAAAGTATTGCGGAGTTAAGGGCTAGTGTAATAAAACCTTTAAGCACCAATAATTTGTCTCAAATTAAACACACAGGTGACCAAATATCAAATAATAAGAAAAGATCTATAGTTCGCGCGATAGTGGAAAAAGGTGAAGAAATATTGGGGGCTCACGATGAAACATTGGAAAAGGTAAAAAATGGAAGACGGGTAGTTACATTATACTTTCGTAAAAACATTGACATTAACGGGTTTGAAAGCATGTCCGATAAACTCGCTCCTTATATAACAACCAATTTTTATTTGAGATATTCATATTCTTACAAGCTAGAACATATGGAGGAAACTAAAAATGGAAAACCTGTAACTATAATAATGCACAAAAATCTCGGTAGTGAACCACTATCATCAATGAAAACCGTTAAAAAATGGCTGTCAGATAAGGAGCAAACACGAATAATGTCCGATAAAATAGACAGACCGAATACAAAGTGGAAGTTTGTAAGATGGGTAGAGGTTTTCGTAAAGCTAATACAGGGCATTAGGGGAATAGATTTGGGACTACAATCCAAAGAAGCAGCAGGAGGAGAACTTCCAGAATGGTTGAAGAATAAAAAAGGTATGTATTCTTTAGATAAGTATAATGACGACCTTTGTCTGTTCAGGTGTCTAGCTTTGCATATGACAGATAAAAGACCCAACAGATGTACAGAAAAGGCGAAAGAACTTAGTAAGCAATATTTTGGTAGTAATGTGGTTTCACCAATTCCTTTTTCAGATCTGAAAAAGGTTGAAGAGTTTTTTAAAATCGGTATAGAAGTATATCAACCCACCGAATGTAACGTATGGTGGTTGAAAAAGGTACCAGCACACTATAAGGCAATAGGTAATAAACCAATGACAATAGGACTGTTTAATAATCACGCATTTCTGATAAAAAACCTTAAAAACCTATCTAAAATTTACGCCTGCGATAATTGCAAGCAGAAATTCACGAAAGCTAGTAATATGAAGAGACACGGACCAACATGTATGAAAGGTGAGACAAAAGTAATATGTGATGGTAATTATTTAGAGCGCCTGCGTTCGTCGTTCGAGAAAGCGTTCTACCCAAAAAGTTCTAACAGTTATGGGGCGATCGATTGGATGTACTCTGTGGAAAAGCGGGATGGAATTCACATTCACCACGAACAGTGTGGACACGGGGGTGAAAGATGGGTTTTAGGAGCTCCAGTAGATGGATACTGTACGGAAATCAATACCGTATATCAATATCACGGCTGTTACTGGCACGGGTGTGAGATTCATGCAAAGCATAGAAAAGAAGAATGCGCATCCACTATGAGAAGAGATAAATTTATTAGAAGAAGCAAAGAATTCAACGTAGTAGTTATGTGGGAATGCGAATTTCAAAGAACGGGAAAAGACATAAAGATCGGTTGCGACACTACTCTTTATCCATATCAGATAGTATACGATTTTGAGGCATATCTCAACCCAGAATTTGAAACTCTCGGTAATAATCTAGAGTACGAAGCCGAGCACGTTCCGGTAAGCGTTAGTATAGGAGATAATTTCTCAGGAACAGTAACTCATATTTGTGATAAAGATCCCGCAAAACTTATAGAAAAATTCGTAGAAGATTTGAAAGTCAGGGGAAAAGCTATAAGAGAAGAAGTGTGGTCAAGATATGGGTTTAATACAGAACATTTACGTAAAAACCAAATCGCCAAGATCGAACAGTGGATAGAGCAAGTACCGGTTATAGGTTTTACAGCAGTAAGTACGATATAAACTTAATAAAGAAATACCTAGTAGGCGAACTGGCATCAACAACAAAGAAAGTAATGGTCGGAAAACGTGCAAACGCAACAATATTTTCTATTTACTCCAGAGTTTAGATTTCTTGATGTAATGCTTTATCTAGGACCTGGTGTAAGTTACGATAGTTGGATAAAAGCCTACGAATGCAAAGGACAGAAATCTTTCTTTCCTTATGAGTGGTTCGATTCTCCAGACAACTGGATTACCCAGGACTACCGTGGATTATAGAGAATTGGTATTCCAAACAATCTGGGAAAATGTTAATAGATGAAACAGAATTAAGTAAATGTCGTAGAATTTCGAAGAAAATAATATGAAAACTTTCAGAGATTGGTTGAAATATTATAACGATATTAGATGTAGCACCGTCCTAGAAGCGGTGGAAAAAAGTGTGAATTTTATAAACACAGACGTGTGGATATTTTCAAAGATGCGTAACACTACCTGGAGTAGCTATACAATATTTATTGAGAGGAACTATTAAAGAACAAAAATCTTCAAAGACGATTATACCGGAGGATGCTCTATATGCACCAAAAGAAGAAACATACGAAATGATGAAGGACGCTCTAGTTGGCGGTCCATCAATAGTATTTACACGACATGCAGAAGCTGGTGTTTCAAATATTAAAGTGGTTACCAAACCTGCAAGGCTGTTTTTGGGGTACGATGCAAACGCGTTATATTTATCTACGTTAAATAAAGAGATGCCGTGTGGGAGAGAAACTATACACCATATAGATACCCCACATAACCCTAAATTTATTAAAAAGTTTTGTAAAAGAGTTTTATCTGGAGAACTGGTTTGGGTTTGCGGAGGTGGATATAGAAGTTCCACACAACTTAAAAGATAAGTTTTCTGAAATGTCCCCAATATTTATAAACAGAGAAGTAGAGGTTGATGAAGTTCCCACACACATGTTAAAATATTTAAAAGATACTGGCCGAACAAGAGGAGATGGAAAAAAATTGGTGGGATCTATGACCGCCACTAATGTATTGCTGTACGTGCCACTGTTGAAATGGTATTTAAAACACGGCCTAGAAATAACTGGAGTTCATCGTGTTATAGATTATATTAGTGGAAAACCATTCGAATGGTTCGCAAAAGAAGTTACAGCCGCAAGACGAACAGGTGATGTAGAACCAAATAAGAAACCAGTAGCCGACATAATGAAATTATTAGGAAACTGGTGTTGTGGAAAAATGATAGAGGCAACGGAGAGACATTTAAATACGACATATACACACAACGAAACCTGTGTTGACAAAGCATTAAGATCTGCATTCTTTGACGATTTGGAAGAGATAGGAGATGCGTACGAAATATCTTCAGAAAACCCAGGTGTGCGGTAAAGAGACCATTCCATTGTGGAATAGCGTTTATCAACTAGCTAAATTGAGAATGTTGGAATTACTACGAATTTCTTGACAAATACGTAAAAAGAGAAGACTTTGAATTAATACAGATGGATACAGATAGTATGTATATAGGAGTTAGTGGAAAAACGATAGAGGAATTGATTAGACCTAAACTTACTAGACGGGTTTGAAAAAGAAAAAAAGAAATGTTGGCTTGGGATAAATGGAGCGGAAAGAGAGCCCGGACTTTTACAAAATGGAATTTAGCGGAGATAGGGCGATAGCGTTATCTAGTAAGTGTTATTTTGTAGAAAAAAATAATTCTATTAATAAAAACTCTGCGAAAGGAATGTCCAAGAGAACTAACAATTTAAATTGGGATAGATATAAACGAATACTAAGTGAAACTACAGAAGATGGAAAACACATTATAGATGTAGCACAAAATAGAGGATTTAAAATGAAAGACGGCGTTATGAAAACGTACTGTCAACACAAATTAGGACTCTCGGAATACTACGATAAAAGACGCGTGTTACCAGAAGGAATACATACAGAACCTCTCTAATGATTTATTTAATTAATAATTTTGAAAAAAATAAGAAATTAGCAATCTAAAGACTCTGACGATCCGGGGGTAGCTGGGTGTCAGAAGGCACCATAAGAAGTTCTTCGCGAACAAACCCTCGAGATGGCCCATCATCCAAATAGTAGAGCACGGGCTCATCAGGTTTGGTAATAGATCGATCTAGATGATATACATTGAGAGACCACACGGGATCAGTCGCGCGGCTGCTGCCACCTTCAAGCTCTCCCGGTTGATAGAAGTACCGGACGTCAATATCTGATGGAAGCCGTTGCTCCTCTAAACCAACGGGTCGCCCGCGTGAGACGGCAGAGGGCTTGCTCGTCACCCTTTTAAACTTGATAGCATCTACAGGCTTCTTACCTATCAATCTGGTCACCTCTCCGTTCAGTGCGGAGACCACGGCGGGCAGTCTGGCCACCCACTCGGTCGATCGCGAATGAGGGTCTGCAAGTTCTTTAGCGTATTGGTGTCCGAACAGTCTCTCAGCCAGGTTCGATTGAAGCGCTCCACGATCCCCTGGTCCCGGTGGATGTTGACGCGGCCGCGTCTGACAGAAACGTCGTGCTTAGACAATAGATGAGAGACCGCGCCCATGAACTCGCGGCCGGGATCGACCTGGAGAAGATTCGGCCATTTGAGAGGACTCCTCTTATATATTCGGGAGAGAGCCTCGGCCACCTCCCTAGACTCTTTAGTGGCCAACGGCTCAGCCCCCTTATAACGACTCGCTACGTCAACGATTGTCAGTGCGTACTTGTACGTCTTACGACCGACGCGATCGTGAGGGAGAAACAGGAGATCCGCTTGGTGAACTTGGTTCGGCACCGACACGTCGAATTTCGGGCGCGGAATATTGTGAGGCGTGGGTAAATAGATCTGCCAGATGGCCTGCTTCTTGAGCCATTCCTTGACAGCGTTTTATGAAACCTTGGTCGCTGCCGCGAGGTTCTTGATGGCCGCGAGTCCCTTCCAGTAGCCGCGGGGGCTGTAGTGCGTGTTCGCCAGCTTGCGCGTTAGGCGAACCGATAGTTTGGTATCAAGTTTGCGCGTGTTCATCGTATGTGATGTATTTTAATATATCGGACAATCTCCAACATGCCCTCGCCAGATCGTCCGGTAACTGCGTCGTTAATAATAAACCTTTGTTGGAAGTACAATCGCGATTGGGGGTTAAGTTCTGAAGGAACTTGGGAAAATCTAATTCATCCAATTCCCCGGGATTGGTGGAGGAATCTAACATCCGCTTTGCGAAAAGGGTGGCCGCTTTTTCGTCCTCGCGCCACGTCTCGAGAGAATCTCGGGCCAGACGAATCATACTCTTTGCACCAGCTATACGGTGTTTAAGGGCCGTGTAGCCCACATCGATCATAGCAAAATAAAGTTCGTCAACTGACATCGTTCTATATATATATACATTGTATTTATAAAATAAATTATTTAAAATAATTAATTTAAAATCTCGATTGGATATAGTAGCCGACGATACCCACCACACCCATTCCCACGACGATGAACGCGATCTCGCGGTTGTTTTGGGGCTCTGACGGTACATAGAAATCTGAAAGTTGGGGCTCGCGATCCAGCGGCGCGAGACTTTTCTGCGGATATGCCAGCGCGTACTCGTGGTTGGCTTCTTCAACGTTCTGAAAAGTTTGTGCGGCGTGATTTTCGCGGCGAAGCTCTTCGTTGACCCAGTCCAGATGGGCGGTTCGTTTTTTCGACCATGCTTCCTTTTCGCTATTGATTTGTTCTACAGCTAAATCGTGACGCTTGCGCTCCTCATCCACGTTCGAGCTTCTCATTTTAGAGAATATAAAGTTGCTACCGCTGAACGCCAATGCGTTTACAAGCGCACCACCTACTATTACTGCGATTGAAGCCATTTATTTCCATATATTAACGGGTAGAATTCCAGCTTTAACTAGATAATCTCGGTTCCAAACTGCGGCCGCTACATCTAAGGTCGCGAGCCCTATGTCTCTCACAGTAAAGTCCAATTTGGGAGCGGACCCTCCTAGGGCCATCTTTGATAGTCGAGCATACCCGATACTGAAACCCGATATCACCACGGCGTGATAAAGCGCATTCACTAACATTTTACCATCTTGTTCAGCCATTGTTGATAATTATAATTATTGCATATAAAAGGGGTCGCGATCAATGTTTAAATGGGGCGCATCCAATCGCGATTGGTGTTTCGTAACTTTCTTCGGAACACTGGCTGGTTGTTTTTTCGATAAGGATTGGTGTAATAGGGGGTATTTCCACACGCACAGGGCACCAACAACTGCCAGACCACCACCAACAACCCAACTCCAATTCGTGAATTGGGGTTCAATCGGATTCGCCCAACCTCGATTGGGTGTTGAGTGTGCTTCCAATTCGTGAATTGGGGGTGTTGTTGTACTGAACACTGTTGAACCTGATTGCTCTGTCTTCAGATGTTTTTTCTCCGTCCCCGATTGCAACGACTGTTTAGCCTCTCGAAGCTCGGCGAGTATTTTATCTTGTTTAACTTTTCGGGTGGCAGCCGCCGCCCTCCCAGCTGCCTGCCTTTTTGGGTTTTTATGTCGTGCAACCCCCAACTCCAATCGCGATTGGGTTGGAGGATCAATCGGAGTTGGAAGTGCTGCAATCGGGTTCGATTGGGTTGGAACAATCCCCAACGCTGTTGGAGATTGCTGTTCCGTCACTCTCGCAGGTGTGTCTTGTGTCATCATTTATGATATTAATATTAGGGCTTATAGTTCGTGGGCATATATGTCCAAATTGACAGTGTTTACCCGTGGTCAACGCGGTTGTCAGCGGAGCTAAGTACATTCCAAACTTGTGATAAATTGAGCAGCAGGCTGTTCTAAGAGTGTGACCTATAAAAGAGTCAGTCTCTAGATCGTCAATCAATCCCGCGGTATTTGGTATAGGGAGAAGTATACTAACGGCGGTTGCGTACAAATGAATAGCCGCCGATCCAAGAGTTTTTGTCATCTCCGCACCTAACCTAGATTCGTATCGCGCATACATTTTATCAATCTCCGCATCTGACATCTTATCCACCTGAAAAACTGAGAGACGCCTACCGAGATAATGCTCCGATTGTCCCCCAGCAACCAGCGCAGCTAGTGGCTCTCGTCGCGCCGCATTTTCATTTTCATTCGGAGTCGTTGCACTCAACCCAATACCAACCGCCGTTGGAGTTGGAGTTGATCCCGATTGCTCTTTCGGAGTTGATGTTTCATTATCTTTCAGGGTGTTGGCAGTCGGATTTGAGGTTTCTTCTATTAGCTGATCGAGAAGTTCGTCGCAGTTCATTATTGCTAATTTTCTTAAGATTAATTTAACTATTCTAACAAGTCTCATCACTTTAACATATTGCCAAGCGCACCACCGATACTTATGATCACCATTATGCTCGCAACAAAGCTCGCATTGTTAACCATTGTTCAGCATTTGTTCAACATTTGTTAAGCATTTGTTCAGCATTGTTCAGCATTTGTTCAGCATTGTTCAGCAATTGCTAAGTATTGTTAAGCATTTACTCGGCAATTACTAACGAGCGTTAAGTAATTGGTAATTAATTACAAAATTAATTGATAACTTCGTAAGCAGTTGGTTGATCAGTCTTTAGCAAAAGCTTGGCGTGCTTAGTTTCCGAAAGCATCTGTCGAACCTCCAGGCGCTCCTCGCGCGTTGGGATAACGTCATTCTCTCGAAGACAGTCATCGAATGAGTCTCGGTCCTTGCAGTGAAAGAGGGCGACCCATTTCGTTTGCTCGCGCAGATCCTTGAGGACGGCGTTGTACTTTTGAGTGGATATCCATACGCTTTGCCTAGCATGGCGGCCAGAAAATGCGAGCTCGGAGAGCATGTCCTTCTTTTTGGTCATCGCCGCCTTGGCTGAGCAATCGTCAATCACGTATAGGGTGGGCTCACCCTGGAATCTTTGGTATAAACCACGCAGCCAATCGTGAAGCCTATCACCGGGGTCAATAACGTATACCTCAGGGTCGGTCCATATCCACGGGCGCCGCTGATAAGTATCGTTGTGCCGCACAGTGGGACACAGGATCACAATGTGACGAAAGGCATCGCGGTATTAGCCCTCGAGCAAGTCTAGGATGAAAACCGTTTTTCCACATCCTGTCTGCCCACATATTATGGCAGAGTGGGCATCTCCAATCGTGAATTGGTATTGATTGCTAATTTTCTTAAAATCAGTAGAGTGCTGAGACGTATCGACCATCTTCGATGTTGAGTTGTGCGTCTGTAATTATATATAAGTACACGTTCAATGCGCCATTTCCATCCGCCTCTTTGGTTATCTGGATCGTCACACCCTCACTAGCGTTCTCAACTTGGCGTCCGCTGCCGTGTATTTGGTCGTCGTCGCTGGCTCGCATGTCTAGCCATAAGGCGTATTTGGTATGCAGGAACTCCGCGAGGGAGACGGCCGAGAGATGCAGGTCTTTGGCAACCGCGGCAACCTCCGGGGAGCGCTTAGAGCCGGCAGCAAACTGCTTTCTTACTTCGTCCCACTGCTGGTGCGCGCGAAGTCCCGCGCTGTAGAGTTGATTGGGTACTCCCTCGATCGTCACCTCTACCTTCGTGATTTTGTGGTTATATAATTTGTCGGTTTTTCTAGCACCGAACGCGAACCGAGCCTCCTCGAACAGCATCAGTATACCTTCCATCGAGCGGGCGGGTACGTTGACGTCAATATTCCACAATGTGTCGCTTTTGTCTTTCGTCATCTTGCGATGGCGAAGAACTCGGTCGTAAAGTATGGCAACGCGCCCGGCGTACTGGGTTCTGATTAATCGCGCGAGTTCGGGCATCGTGACCATGTCGTACTCCAGGGAAACATTATCGATCGTATACGTCGATAACTGGTCGGTGGCTATGAGAACTCGGCCGTAGTCGTTGAACGTTAGTTCGTATTCGAGGCGGTCAGCCAAAGCACTCTGATAGTAGGGCATGTGACTCTCCAGCAACTGAAAGTCGAGCGGGATGTAAAAGCGGTTGCCGTAAGCGCCAGCGACCGCGTTGTCGCTCGCGTTGTTATCTACCTTGTTACCAGCCCCGATTCTAAGTTTGGTTACTTTCTTATTTTTGCTGGTGTCAATACCCTGATAGACAGCGTTTTCGCGCTCTTGCGCCGTCTTCCATAGGTCCTGATAACAATGGTAGACGTCGCTGTCATCGATCGACATCACCTCATTACCAGAAATCTTTATCATGGTCTTCTTGACTATGGCGCGACCTAGGTTCTGAACGACGGTTTGGTCCTCGTTCGTCGACGTCAGCGAAATAGTGAAAGCGAGGCGAGGCGAACTCCCCGGCACAATGACGTCGTTAGCTCCGAGGTTGGGGAAGCGGACCAAGAGCTGCTGGTTCTGGTCGATCGTCGATGGGTTGTTCGTAATAACGACACTCTGTCTCACGCCTTTTGCCCCGAGGGGCTCCCGCAGTCTGCGGTATGGATTGAGTTTGCGACCGTATTGACTCGAAGACATAATTTAGTGAATCTATATTAAACCCGTATGGTTTTGTCTTTAATACATAATTAATTTTAAGAAAATTATAAAGATGGATGATTTTAACATGGACAACTACGATCTCACTACGGGCGACCGAGACGATTACCTCGATGGTGTTGATGATGATTATAATGATGAAACACCCTTGATACAGCCTCCAGTTCCAATCCAATCGCAATCGGGGGAATTAGGTGGCGCTACTAACACCATTAGTCTAAGTCAGGAATTAGTCGAGTCCGCTGTAGACGACTTCTACAACAATTTGGCAGACAAAGGTGTGGTCCCATCTGTCGGCCGCGACTACTCCAAGTTTGAATTGGATCTGCGTGGTAGATTGCGACTAAAAGCATCAAATGTCCCGATCGTCAACACGATGACCGGTAAACCCCTAGCGCTGAGCACCATTGCCGGAAACCGGGGCGGTGGTGAAATCATAAGGAGCGAACTAGGATTCGTAGATTGGAAGAAGGGTAAACAAATTATGCCGACCCGCGCTGTAGAGGCCCTACAGTCTACCGACGAAACGATGGCGAAGACGGCCGCCGATATAGAAACTGTTGAGCTCAGCGAACTCCCTCGAGTAGCCACCGACGCTATTAACACGATGGAGCTCAACGAAAGTGAGATAGACGAAATACTCAGGACGATGAATGACCCACCGTTATCTCTTAGCGAACTCCGGGGACTCGATAAGGCTATGCAAACAGTCGGGCGAATTGGTCCATAACCTCGCCAAACTCACTGCGCTTGATGGACATATCACGCTAGAAGAAAGGAAACTGGAGGAAGCCCGTGGCGATAGAGAATCTACCGAGCGAATCACCGAACGGCTGCGGTCGTTGCGGGACGAAAGAGAATCTCGCTTGCAGGCTGCATCGAATAACCGTGAGGCTCTCCGCACCCAAATAAGTCGGATCCGCGAAACAATCTCGAGGGTCCTGCACGAGGAGACGACACTCGGTGAGCGTCTTCGCACTCTGTTCAGAGAGCAGGGTGTCACGATAGCAAGCATCCTCGTTGCTATCGGCATGACTATATCGACCATAGTTCTAGCTTTCACTGGTGGTGCGGCGCCACCACCCGCGCCAGCACACACACCACCACCCGCGCCATCCGGCGGAGCCAAGGAGTGGGTAAAGAAACAACTAAAAGCCCTCACCAGTCTCCTGGCTAAATTAGCCGAAAAGGCGGCTGCCGCACTACCTGGACTGATCGGAAGTATCGTTTCTTACTTGCTATCTATATTATAAAAAACGGCCGGATGGCTCGCTAAAAATACTTGGGCTTTAATCGTGGCAATCGCCGGTCTCCTACTATTCTTCGCCAGAGAGTTCCTAAAACCAAAGCGTAAATAATCCGATCGCCACGAGGGCGACGACGAGCGCTAATTTCTCCTCCTCGTGTGTTGTGCTTCCAATCTCGATTGGTGTTTCCGCACCTATTTCAATTTCAACATTGTTGATGATTGGATTGGGGGAACTCGATGGTGCATCCAATTTACGAATTGGGGTTATTGGGTTCAACTTAAATCCCGATTGTGTTGAGGGAGGTGTATCCATTTTGTGTTTTGGGGGGTTTATGAAATCGGTTCCACTTACAACCTCAACACTGTTGAACCCGATCATGTTGGGGGTGCGCTTGATGATATCCGTGTTCACGTTACCGTTGTGGCCGATTTTTGGATTGGCGGTGGCGATTACGATCTGATTATTGTAACCGTCAACCGGGTCGTCTCGTAGTATCATATTGCTCGGCGCCATATAAAGACCTATTCCAAATACATAGTCTACCGGAGTGCTGGCATTCTGCAAAACGTCTTGATAATTCTGGATCGCCTTCTCCAGGTCCACCCTAGCTGAGATGGCGTCCTCTACAAGTGCTAAGAGTGTGCTTCTGTGCGCCGAGGATGGCCCAGACGTACGTGCGAATGGAGTCGTTGACGCGAGTAACCCCGGCCTGCGTGAACCCTAGACCCTTATCTAACATAAATGTACCCCACGCGTTCTGAACCTCAGCAGCCTGCTGTATGTAATCGACGTGAGCCCGTTTCGGAGGTAACATTTTACAAGAAAACACGCCACAGTGCCGACCTCCAGACACTTCCGGCCCGAAAGTCATAGTCGCGGGGTCAAAATTCCCGGCGTTCCGACTGACGATGTGGTCACCGGAGTGATCGTGTCTAAAATCAGTCTGCGTCCAATTCCCGGACTGGCCCCGAATGAGAACGTCCCCGAGGCCGGTGCTGGTAGGAAATGCTTTCTGTCTCCAGTCCGCGTCTTTTGAAACGTTAAATTCGTTACACAGTCTTTCAAACGCCATACGGTCGTATGCGTTGGAAATGGGATCCCAGGCGTCGTCTTGAGGTAGTGAAATACCTAGTTCTTTGAGAATCCCCCTAATAGTATAATACGCATGAAAGTTGTAGACACTTCGGAGTATGATATTCTTGGATGTCAGATGGTCTTTATGTGAAACTCCACACCCGGCTGTTGCGCACCATACAGCGAAATTTATTTGGTTCTGCCAAAACTGCATCGGTGTTGCTTTCCACCAGTTTACCGCCTCCATCGTAGTAATCTTGGGCAGCCTATATTGTTCAAAGATGTTAGGGACATTGGTGGCGAAGCCCCTGTCCGGTCTAACCGTTACGGTTGGGTGTACAAGGTGGTTAACAACGTCTTTTTGCGTGTATTTACCACCTACCGCGTACTTTGCATTAGAATTAAAGCTAAATGCTTTGGTATCCATTGAAAGATATTATTATGTTTGCTACTATCACTAATGTTCAAAAAAGGAGTTGTGAACTTCAAAAGTTAATAGACAACTGCTGCGGACAACGCCGGGTGGGCCTCAGATCAATCACGTTCACGGTCGGGTGGAAAAACATTTAAATACACAAGGATATCTCCGGAATAGAATGGTTAGAGGCTATCTATTCCGGAGATGGTATAGATCTAGAGGACTCCGATAGTCCTGCAGAAACAAGGAGACGCATTCGGGAAGCAGCTGTCATATTACGTCCTGGCCTTTGGGGTTTCGGAGATGTCCAAGGTTTAATCGCGACGAATATGCCTGATAATGGCACTCTCGCAGTCTCAAAAGCCACGGGGATTGCGACATTGTACGTTAATAAAAAATTAAAGATCACTCCGGGGTTGGCCTCAATGTTAGGATTTAAATTTGCACCCCCTTACAACGAGGATGAAGGGTTCCCGTTGAAATTTGTCTTCCCCGTGGGCGAGCACCGCGGCAATACCCCGGTGAACTTTGCCTTCACGAAAACTCTCGGGGTGCACCTGGATCGGGTGAACACATCGTACAACACGGTAGATGGCACTCCCAGCACATTACTGAAAACCGTGCCCGCCAGCGACTGTTTCTTTGGTGAGACTGTGACCTTAGACTTCCCACACCCCGAGATGAAAGTTTTGGAATCGGGACACATCCACGAGTTGACGATTTCTATTCTTGATGATAAAGGGCGAGAGTTGAAGAACGATTACCCGATTTCGGTCGTCCTAGAAATTTCAAATTAATTAATTTTAAGAAAATTATTTAGAATTAAACGCATGTTCGTAATTTATATATATATTATCAACATTATTGAAATGAGTATATACGGACCCGATTGGGTGACAAATTCAAAGAATTTGGAACCGACAGAAGGGGGATTCATCCCCACAGAGGGCGACTTTTTAACTACCCAAAAAACAAAGGCCTTGATCAATAGAACTATATCGGTGGCCACGGACGAGATTCACTAGAGTCTACTTTCACAACTTAGAGAATATGCCCTGGCTGTGAATACACAAAGTCGTGAAGAAACGCATACGGAACTAAACGAACTAGGTGAAAAAATAACCAAATTTCGAAAAGAGGCCCGGTTGGGGATTGATAAAGTCCGAGAAGACCACCAGGCGGACCTTACGGAGGCTTATGATGCCTTGCGCTTAGAGGACTCTCTCATCGGTGAAGCGACACTTACCGAACTAGACGGGAAAATAACCAAATTTCGAAAAGAGAGCAGGTTGGATATTGATAAAGTCCCGAGAGACCACAGGCGGCCCTTATGGAGGGTTATGATACGTTGCGCTTAGAGGACTCTCTCATCAGAGAAGCGGCACTTACCGAACTAGACAAAAAAACAACCAAATTTCGAAAAGAGGCCAGGTCGGGTATTGAGAAAGCCCGAGAAGACCACCAGGCGGACCTTACGGAGGCTTATGAGGTGTTGCGCTCTGAGGACTCTCTCATCAGAGAAGCGGCGGTTGCCGAACTAGACGGGAAAATAACCAAATTTCGAAAAGAGACCCGGTCGGGCATTGATAAAGTCCGAGAAGACCACCAGGTGAACCTTGCGGAGGCCATTGCGGAGGCTTATGATGCGTTGCGCTTAGAGGACTCTCTCAGCAAAGAAGCGACACTTACTGAACTAGACGGGAAAATAGCCGAATTTCTGAAAGAGACCAGGTCGGGGGTTGAGGGGGTCCGAGAAGACCACAAGGAGGCCATTGCGGAGGCTTATGGGGCGTTGCGCTCAGAGGACTCTCTCAACAGAGAAGCGGCACTTACTGAACTAGACGAAAAAATAACCGAATTTCGAAAGGAGGCCCGGTTGGGGGTTGAGGGGGTCCGAACGGGTATTGAGAAAGCCCGAGAAGACCACCAGGTGGACATTACTGAGGTTTATGGGGTGTTGCGCTCAGAGGACTCTCTCATCAGAGAAGCGGCGGTTGCTGAACTAGACGGGAAAATAACTGAATTTCAAAAATAGGCCCGGTTGGGTGTTGAGTCCGAACTGGTATTGAGAAAGCCCGAGAAGACCACCAGGCAGCCCTTGCGAAGGCTTATGAGGTGTTGCGCTCAGAGGACTCTCTCGTCAGAGAAGCGGCGGTTGCTGAACTAGACGGGAAAATAACCGAATTTCAAAAAGAGGCCCGGTCGGGTGTTGAAAAAGCCCTAGAAGGCCACCAGGCGACCATTACGGAGGCTTATGATGCGTTGCGGTTAGAGGACTCTCTCAGCAGAGAAGCGGCACTTACCGAACTAGACGGAAAGATAACCGAAGTTTCCGATAAACTGAAACATGATCGTAGAGCCACGACCAAAGCTCTTGAGGAGGCCTCTTATAAGATTCGTACTGAGACCCATATCTCTCTCGAGGGGCTTACCGGATTGGTGCAAACAATGAAAACGCCAAAACGTGCCATAACAGTTTGGGCTGAGAAGCGGGGCCCATTGGTTGAGGGGCACTATGAATATTCGTTCGGTGCCAAAGCGAGTAATAAATGTGGGGGATACGCCATGACAGCTGCAGGTACAGTTATCCGAATGGCGGTCTGCCCGGTTAATGCTAGTGGTAAACCTGTGGGCGCGGTCGCGATAAATCTTGTAGTAGATGGGGAAGAACGGGGGGTTGGAGTCACTAAAATCGCTGGAGATAGTTCGACGGTGGTTTCGTTCGCCGGTTATGATCGAATTAGACTTTCCCAAGGTAGTGTTGTTAACTTTGTTACGAAAATCGGTGACCCAGAGAGTTCTTCCACTATTGTCTCATTGTTAATTGAACTTATTTTGTAAATACTAATATATCGAAAATCATGAACGAATCAACGCTTCCAATTGTCAATACCACTCCATCAACACTGTATCCAATTAACGAAAGAAGTTCAGATTTTAGGTTGAATAATATCGTCGCCATGCAGGATATTTTAGTTAGAGAATATACAAATAGAAAAAGAAACGCTAAAATATATAGGCGCGCGGTGAACATGGCTGAAGCATCTAACACGGCTCTGGCGAGTGTTTCTGTGTTGTGTGGGGCGGGGACAGCTGCAACTATATCCACCATTATAACGGTTCAAGTAGCGGGGATTTTATGTGCTGTGTCGGCCGTTTCTGGGTTGTTGTGTATGGTAATTAGGGCGTCTGGTGGAAAACTCGAGAAAAAATGTAGAAAACATGATAGAATATCCGTTCTCGCTAGGTCTAAGAAAAATAGCATCGACGTTATGGTGTCCAAAGCGTTGGCCGATAAGAAAATATCAAATTTAGAGTTTGAATCCGTGGTGGAAGAAATGGGGAGATATGAAAAATTAAAAAATGATATATAAGAATCAAGGCGCGCGCCACCATGCCCAAAATTGAGTGTACTGATTGGGATAAATTTAGGGAAAAAAATGGAGATAAAGTCGGAAGAAATTAACATTTTTATTAAATAATTAATTTTATAATTTTCTTTAAATTATTAATAATTTTCCTAAAATTAATTATATTGGTGCAGTAAACAATTTATTAGTTAATTTTAGGAAAATTATTAACCATTTTTAAAAAAAAAAAAAAAAATGTTTTAGGTCCCACCGAGGCTCGAACCCGCGCCAGCAAAACCCTTCTGGGTCCACCCCGCTAAGGCACTCTCATTCATTCATTCATTCATTCATTATTTTTCTGTTGGGCTTAGCGAGGTGTAGCTACCCGTACTGCACACCCCCACCTCTCGGCTGATCTAGGAACCAGTATCTAAAGTTTAGGCAACATTGGAAGTGTTAGCACGGGTGCACTGAGCGCTCATTTTTATCAAGGGGCAAATTATTGTTGTTAATTTTACATATATTAAGCTAAAACTGTGTTGTGCAATGCCAAATATTTACTTATATTTTTTTATTTGTTTTTTATATAACAAATTCGTTTTTTATTTAATAATATAGGTTATAACGTTCTAAGTTATTAAAAGTAAAATTAAAAAATAAAAAACATGCCAACCAATCACAATGTAAAAAATACTTCCTGAATATCGATAGCGGGTTGTCGCTGTAATACACACCCTCGTGTGTGTAGTATATATTGCAGTGTGTTTATTTTCCATCCATGGACACTTAATATACGTGTAAGTTGGGACACCTAATTTGCATTTTCATAACACGTGTAATTGGAACATTGTCGTCTGCTTGGTGTTGTGATTACAACATAAATTAATTAGTTCTGTTCAATAATAATTTTTCAATATCTTTATAAGCGATATCGTATAAACGTATATTCGTAAACGAATCGTTGGGTTTTAACAATTTTATATAATACATCCTAGTTTCATATCCGATACGCATTATCCGTCTTAATGTTTGTATTTGCCTCTTGTATAGTTCGCATAATTGTCGGTATAATATTGTAAATGCAACGTTTTTATCGGAGCGTAATAAATTACGCTGATATTTCATGTATTCGATATCGCCTAGTGTTTTCATTTTATAGAATTTATATATAGGACTATAACCCCCGTATTCTTCGTAAACTTCTTCAACACAGGCATTAAAAGCTTTCAATTTCAATTGTATTGTATTATCCATTTTCTCTAATAATATTTTATTATTATAACCTATGAAATGTATCTGTTCAATTGGACGTGAAAAAAACATGATGTATTTATGGCACAAATATATTTTTTCAAAAGTCAATTACCAATATAATTGGGACTACAATACCACCACCAACTTTTGGTTGGAGGTGGTATCATTTTGACTCCCTCTTTTCAAAAATTATTTTCTCCAAAAATTCATAAATTTGCTGTCGGGAGACAGTTTTCCTCGTTAACCAATTTTTTGCTTTTCGGGGGTGGTGGGGGTATTGTGGAGGGTTATAAATGATATCACGGTAGGTGGTATCATTTTGACTCCCTTACAACTACTCGGTATGACAAATACGTTATTGCCCGTCTGAAGGTATGTTATTGCCCGTCTGAAGGTATGTTCACCCTCGGCTATCGCCTCGGGTGAACATACCTCCAGACAGGCAATATTACACCATATAGCCTGTGTATAATCACAATAACTTATAATATTGAAAAGGCCACGACAATTGTGATGGGCGATTACAATACTGAACACCCATCCAAATCCCAGCGTGTATATCGCCCACTAGATATCCGTGGTAAAACACTGACAAACATGATGGCTCAGCTACAGCTGGTGCCGATAAACACGCTGGGATTCTGCTCCGGGGCTGAATACAGTAATGTTCCATATAATAGCACTAGACAGGCATTGATCGACCATATTCTTGTTCGGTAGATGGACATACCGCATATTGTGGCATGCTATATCCACGATGACAATTCCCTAAACGTGTCGACCCACCGATCGCTATCATTGATCGCTCAGATACCAGTATAAATTATCATCTATCTAATATACCCCGACGTAGTATTAATTGTCATAACATAAAATAAAACAACTTGAACAATTACAAGAAGTGTCTAGATGATAGTCAAATATTGAATAATTGTTTAACTAGAAAGACAACATGTGTACAAGATATAGATACTATATACGAGATTATCACTCGGGAAATAAACACTGCAACTAAAAAATGCATACCAAAATCTGTGTTCAAGCTTTACATCAAACCCTACTGGAACTCACATCTGACTACACTACATACACGCACTGTGGGGTTCGCACTGTCGCAAAATTAAACGGTTCCACAATCTTAAGGTACAAATGACGTAATGTAATGTTGCCAGATAACGTCATATACAGTATGTGGTTCTCCACGGAAATCTCCGCCAGGTGAGTCTTCTGTCCGCTTTGCCCTGATTACCTGGTGGGCTCCCGCGACCTGGTCCGTGCCTAGGATGTTTGGTCAGTGACATAATGACAAGCAGTGTAGGCGCGGAACGGGCTGCGTGAGTGCGCCGATTGGTCTGAGGTGCGCAGGTTGCGGGGGTGCATGGGCCGATTATGTTGTGTCGCGTCGCATACACGTATATGTTTGTACATATACAATTATATACATATCATTACTATTTCTTCTATTAATTACTCAATGTGTGTTGTGCATTTGGGGTTAGCTACAACAGCTTACCCCACATGAACAATATACTTGGAGTAAAAGTATTTTGTAAATATATATGTTCCATCACCATATTGCGCACTTTAATTCACGCTTGTTAAAATACATGTGTATATATATGTAGCTCTTCACATGGAGGAAATAAAGCATATCTATCTCACTATCTGATAAACAAGGGAGATAATATGGCTTGGCATAATGTTTAATGTTTGCTATATTAGATATATGATGCATATACTAGTAAAGAAAATATGTGCAATCTTGTGAAATGATAATTTTATGTAACATTTAGGAAGATGGTTCCATAAAAAGACGCTAGTGTAACTAATGTAATCAAAATACATGGGGTAACCATTGATTATAACAATTTTTATACTATTTAAACAATAACTAGCGCTGCGAACGCTTGTTATTTTTCAGTATTATATTCATATTATTTTCAAGGTGTAAGATCACAGGGTACTAACAACAACAACAAGTACTGAAACTTCCATAATCCATATGATTCAAAGTACGTATTATTTAATAGTGTCCTTATTACGTAACGGATTTTGATGAAATAAGGCGCATTCAATGCGTCTTGTTAAGCTGCATTTGGTGGTCTTTGTATTTTCGCCCAAACTTCTGTCGTTCTTGCGAAGAATCGATTTCCGTGTCTACTGACACGGAAATCAATTCTTCGCAAACACGACATAAGTCTGTGCCGAACTCCATGAACCACCAAATGCAGCTGTTGAAGACTCGTTTGCTGCGCCATATCTCAAAAAAATCCGTTGCATATTAAGGAAAATATAAAATAATACTTACTTTGCTTTTACCAATCATCGATTTTTTTCCAGGTGACTATTGGGTTCAGAAATACGATACACATCTTCATTTGTTATATACCTACCCATGAAATACATAGTTATACGATGTAAATAAAAGTCATATGTTCTCATCGATGAAATAAACAACTTCCGGTGAAAATACGACTACTTCCGCTGTCTATATTCATAAAGCGCATCTGTAGTGCCGGACTGCAAATAGGCAGCAAATATACATTCATTACCGTAAGCAGTCTAATAAACTGATAATTTCCATGCATCGATATATAATAAATATAATATGCATATTTTTGCAACGAATATGACATAATATGTTCATCTCGTGGAGTGAAATGACCATATTTCACTCGTGTCTAACGAAATATGGACATTTCACACCACGATTTGAACATATATGTCATATTCGTTGAAAACTCTATTTAATCTATTTTCAGCTAATCAGTTTCGTCACTTTTAACGATCGTGATTCATCCTTACCGGAATCACGAACGAATATCTGGTTTAGCCCACAGGCCTGTGTTTGGAATTTGTGTATGTGTGTGTTATAACCCTTGTATGAGTAATACGATTATTCCTAATCCTATTACTTTTAGGGGTCGGGGCCAAGTGACTTTCGTGCGGTATGGACCTGGTGACAGGTCAGGTTTTTCTAATTTCAGGTCTGAATATATTTTTTCACGATGTAAATATTCGATTCTGATTTTGGGATTTTCCTCCCAATGCAGCAGGTCAAATACGGGATCGAACCCGTTGGCCCTGCCTTACATGACCTTAGCTGTCGATAGGCCGTTAAACACCAATAGACAAACAAATAAACTATGCTTTATGCATGTGCATGTATCTGAGACCCAGTGCCTTTAATATGTATGCAACTACATTGTGGCTGTGACATGAGAAATGTGGCTTATTGGTTTTGCCACAATTGTAAATACCAAGTATAAACAATGCAAAAACAATATATATTTTTTCGATACTATTAAATTTGATTACAATTTAAGAATGAGCATTCTTTTTATTTCGTGAAATGTGGTCAAATATTGATTTTATTCACTATAGGAATTTAGCATCGGGGAAAAAAGATGGAGAACCTGGAAGAGGGATCAGAAAACGAAACTTTTAGAAATTAACTCTGAAAATTTGCTAGATAGCTTGGAAATGATCTAACTAAGAAAATAAACGATACATTTTGAAAATCGGTGCACTATTACTGAAATTAGAAACAAATCCCCATTTTAAATCCCCATAGACATCCTCACTGCCTGATCGCCAAACGATGTTTTGTATCTATCTATGGTTTGTTTGTCTAGTGGTAGTACTTCGATTTCATGACTCTGCTCAGTATCTGTCTAGGATTTGTATATCTAGTGTTAGTACTTCGAGTGCATGACTGTGTGCAGTATCTGTCTATGTTAATACTTTTATTTCGGGACTCTGCTTCTATCCCTCAACACTCTCCGCAGTATTTTTCCCGATGCACACTCCGTGGTATTTCTGTTACGAACTCCACACCTCCCCGCAGCTTCATATGGGGAGCCACCAAACCTGCAACGTAGTTATCATATGTGTCTGTGACTGGAGAAATGGGGGTTACGGGTTTACCAGTGTAGATCCAGGCCAGCCTGTGCATCCGCACATTATGATAGATTAGCACTGTTCGCCAGTCAATCAATGAAAAAACCGTCATGCTTCTACCAAGCATTAAATATCGTTATTATGCTACATGAGTGTGCGATTTGATTAGGTCACAATTCCCACAATAACCACTTATATGGTTATTTACATCTTTGAAGCTATCCGAAAATGCAGTGTAAATATAAGTAATAACACCATGGGGAGTTGTGTTTACTACATTACGAACACTAGTTAGTCTGTTTAAAGTTTGCGAGGACGCACTTTAAACAGACCAACTGTTGTTCATAATACAGTAAACGCAACAGCCCATGGTTTTATTCCTTAAGTAAATGCAACAGCCCATGATTTTATTCCTTAAATACCTACTTTGTTCTATTTTTCTATTTAATATATAATATCCATGACGCGGGGCTCGACTAAAACGTTGAAATTCTCTTTGCACTTCCGCACACCATAAGGAAGCGACGATACACCAAATATCAAGTCTCCAGCTAGTATCACAGATTCAGAACTAATTTAAGAGCAATCGGGAATGTACAAAGAAGAGCCACTTGTGTTGTTAAAGGTTTGAAACATCTCACATATAAGGAAGGCATTCGTGAATTTGGTTGTCAACGTTACAGTGGGGTCAGCGTGTAGGTGCACACACGAACGAACACGACAGGTTGGTTCCAACCTGTCGTGTTCGTTCATATGTGCACTTACACGCTGACCCCACTGTATACAATCGCCGACACGGGCAGCCATGATTCAGGTCTATAAATAATGAACGGCTTCGACATTGTTACGATTCCAAATATAGAGAATAGTTGGTTAGTGCCGTGAATGGGAAAAATATCTGGCAAGGCTTAGGAAACGGGATGGGTGAGGCTCTGCCGAGCACATCCCGTTTCTGTGTCGCGTCAGATATGTTTCCAATTTCACGGCACTAACCGTCAACACGTACAAATGATTTTAAATGGAAAAAAATAACCCCAGCCACCGCACATATTCATACGCAGTGATTAGGTCGTATTGACAGGATATCAAAAATGTTTCACGGCACCATGTTTCACGGCACATACGCACTGTGTTGACGGGATAAATAAGGTTATCCGAAACAACCCATACTCGAGGACACAGTCTGACACTTGCCAAGCAACAGTCGACTACAAGACAGAACCAATACAAATTCTCGAACTGAGTGAATCCGTGGAACGATCTGCCGGAGAGTGTGGTACTTGTAGACAATATGAATAGTTTTAAATGTGGGCTGAATACTGCCTGGAAACACAAAGCCAATAAATGTGAAATATAGCCCCTCAGGTTATCTGTACCTGAACTTTAATATGCCGTCTTCCTGTGCAACATACATTCTAAAACAAGATTAAACATTATGAGCAGTATTGCTAAAGGCCAGCACAGTTATAGGTAATTATAGGTAAATACTACAGTTTAAACGATTTACTTATTACAAGAAACGTGACAGACGGACATACGGATACAGCTTCGTGGTACATTCATTTTCAAACAAAGGAATGATCACCAAAACATACTACATGTAGGCTTACGCGGTTACGGAATGAGTTGCATTATTCCGTCTTAGATCAAGACGGAAACTATATACCCATTTTATTTTCAAAAAGTGTAATTACAGATTACAATGTATATTGCTTCTGTTAGTCGTGTGCGGTGATCATCATGCACATCTGGATGGCATCTTGTACTTTTGGAGTTCTCATACAGCTGAATTGCAACTTGCCAGGTCTCTAAACCGGACCTCCGATTTCGAAAGCTTCCGCTGAGCGTACCTGCTACAAACTGCTGTAGTTCAGAAGCGTTCGTCTGTTTTCCCGCCTTTGGTACGATGTACGCTCGTGGTAGTTCGCCCGCCTCTTCGTCAGCAACCCCTACATGTACAACGTAGACATAGAGAATACCAGGCTATAGTCTTTTGATATCAAGTTTATCAGACGAGGCTAGGAAACGCGTAGGAATTCCGAGGCTCTACCGTTCCATTTGGGAACAACACATCTTCTCTGTAAATTAAATTTGTTTTATATTAATTTGTGGATATGTCTATAAATTGAAAACGAGTAGCTTATTAGCTTTACCTATGACTCCGACGTCACCAACGGCGTCGTGACGTAACAAGATGTCCTCCAATGTGGCGGGGGCGACTTGGTAGCCTTTATACTTGATCAGCTCTTTGATTCGATCGACGATAAAGTAGAATCCGTCTTCGTCCCGGTAACCTATGTCGCCTTTGGAGAACATTTCCGTTGGAAAGGATGCCACGGGTACAATGTACCCGCTTTAGTTGCGGAAAGTAACTCTGAAAAACTCCCATATCGCCCGTAGCATGGACGTTACGGGAGTTTTGCAAAGTTACTGCCCGCAACTACATTCCTACTAGACAAAGGACGTCACGAGGACTTGCTATTTAATTGAGGGCTGTAACTCTGTAAAACTCCCATGCTACGGACGGTATGGAGTTTTGCAGATTTGCTGTCTGCAAATACCTGTTATTTTGTCCGCGTCTGACCTTTACTAATGCAATCATTGTTTTATAATTAAAAGATTGAAAACAATGTGTAAAAGTCACAATATGAGTCGTAAAAAATTAAACTGGGGCCTCCTTTGGGTATATAATTCTATAATTTTCAAACTCCGAACTTTGTTGTTAGGTCTAGTTGAATTATTGTCTCAATAACCCGAATTCTCTGTATGTAATGCAGGGCGACTTCACTGCGTTACAGACAGAACATTCAGGCTATTGTCTCACCTGTCCTCGTCCATCCGTCTTGTAGAAACATTTGCCTCGTTTCGGCTGGTAGGTTCAGGTAACCTAGACACACCTGTGGACCTCGTATCCACAGTTCGCCCTCTCTGTTTATCCCTACCTCCTTCCCGGTATCCGGATCGACACTCTGTGATATAACGGTGTTATAGCTTTACGAATGATATGTTCGTGTACTTAGTAGCATATATCCGCAAGATGCTGTATTATCTACTCTATAGGTTGTGTTTGCATGTACATGTATATCAGTGTACTATGATCATCGAATAATGATACCGGTATCACACATCGTTAGTAGAATTAATCTTGCTTCGCTTGCCATTATACACCAGGCAGTGTTATTTCAGTTATTTACACTGAAATAATTAAATCTAAATCTAGATATTAATCCAACTTATACTAATATACCATATAGAACAGGCAAGCTAACAGCGGTAGTCACAGAATTTGACACTGGACAACTGGGCACTATATAACTACATGTAGCGGCGCACGATCCTCCAATCAAATAAAGACGTACATTGTAAGACATACATGTAAGTAACATAAATTGAATGGAACCAATGCGTCAGTGTGACTGTGTAAATGCTTGTAATTGACACCGATGTAATGATTGTTTTCAATCAGACGGCATGACTGTCTGTTTCACGAAAGCTGCCCAAATTTTAGCCATATAAACAATGCAAAAACTATTGCTTTTTTCGATAATATTAAATTTTATAAACATTTAAGAATGAGCCTCCTTTTTATTTCGTGAAATTTGGTCAAATATTGATTTTATCATGGAAAATTGATTTGTCTATGGGAATTTAACATGGGGGAAAAGGAAGTGGAGGAACTGTGGGAGGAGTCGAAACTGGAAATTGACTCCGAAACCTGGATAGATACCTTTAAATTACCCTAACTAAGGAACCAAAAGTTAAATTTTGAAAATCGGTCCAGTATTTCTGAAAATCGAAAAAGTTCCCCCATGTTAAATCCCCATAGACATCTTCACAACTCTGTGAAGATGTCTATGGAGATTTAACATGATGAAATTGTTTTTTTCGCAATAAAATCAATATTTGACAAAAATTTCACGAAATAAAAAGAAGGCTCATTCTTAAATTTTTCTTTAATTGAATATTATCGAAAACATATCATTTTTTTATTGTTTATATAGCCGTAAAATTTGGGCAAGTTTCGTGAAACAGACATTAATGAAATGATGCATTCAGTGAGATTGTCCGCATTACGGCTGAAATGGAATTAGGAAACATACGCGATACATTTTACAAAATGTGTCTTCAATTAAGTGTTCTTATATCTGGTCAACAATCAACGTTACTTACAGCAATAACATTGATTTATCTGAATCGATACCTTGAAGTACGTATGCTATAGGACAGAATATGGCCGTGCAATCATGGACTGGTGCTAGTTACAGAGATGTCAGAAGATGTACTTGCCTTCACCTCTGTGAGTGGCAGTGGCTTCCCTACTGACTTGTGTCTGAACGCTGTATCTGTAATCAGGTGGGTGACTGCTGTTTCCGTCATTCCATAAACTACAAAGTAAAGCGTGCTGGAGCGTGGATCTATACCAACCCGTGCTTGCTTATGTTTGTTCGAAATCAGTAGTTTTTATTGGTCGAGGCTGCGCTAGACTCAGTTCCAACCAATCAAATAGAGTGCTTTTTGGTATGAATTTTGATAAATTGTTTGAAACCATTTATAAACAAAGGGCCTGTGAAATGTTTAACCCTTTCAACACTACATACCTATTTAACGGTGTTTGTAAACAGTGTATATCCCAATGAGCCATCTCGTGACGAGCCGTCGAATCTGGATCTGCACAATTTGCAAGAACTTTCATATATTTTAGTAAAAGGAACACACCCTTCATATAAATGGACTAGTCTGATCATCATTTTGTTACAATTGGATAGGTTCGACAATGAATAAAATACATTCCAGTTACTTAATGGTGAAATGGTTCATGGACTCCACGCACTTTAAACAGAGCGTATGTATTTCATACTACAGCACTATAGCACCGCTCAGGCTCAGCCAAGCCGCTTGACTGTCAACACGATATTCAAGCATTTTTAATAAAACAATTGACAACTATTGGCAAGATGAGCGCAGACGGTAGTGTAGCCACTGATTCAGAACAAACCTTGAGTAATGTGGTGCAAATTAAACCTCTTCTTGATCACGTGTTCGATCTCCTCGTTAAGCGGCGCTGCACCACACATGATCCTATTTACGGACGAAATGTCATACTCGGCGATCCTCGGATATTTAGCAAGCATCACCATCACCGGAGGTACGTTATGGAGGAAGTTAAGCTAAGGAACAATGAATATCAGGGCTCAATATAATTCGTTTTTTCTGTAAATAATCGGTTCTGATTTTGGGATTTACCCTCCATCACAACAGTTAACATATGGCATTCGACCCCATTAATCAAACATAACATGATCGTAGCTGCTGTCGACAGGCCGTTAAACACAATTACATCAAAGCAAACCGGCTAAGGAAACGTACTTACATATACATACTTTATGAAATGCATGCATGTTGGTACATTCCAACTGTAGACATAACAGTTTATACAGTGAAAGTTATATGCACCACACAAATCTAAGTAATGACTAGATGCATGCTTCTAGTTTGGTACGACTACTCGCTGCGCTTAATTTACCACGTTTGTGTTTTAGTGTATTCCATTATATATTCTCCCATTTATTCACCCATTATACATATTTTAGCAAACATTTTGTTATGAGGATAAATAGCCATTGGTTATTTATCCAAATACATGTAACCCAGAATAGATACATAAAAGTCACGTGGTACACTGCGGTCGCATTGATCATTCAATAGGGATGTCGAATAACGTGTCTGTTTCTAGTATCGTGTATCATTTCAGTATCTGATGATACTAGCATACAGACTACCAGATTAGTGTCGTTTTATATCATATTTACCACCCAAGGTTATATAATACGTAGGAATTAGGAAACGTATAGGATGTTATCAAAAGAATTAAGAATACCTTGAACTTTTCTATCAACCTGAAGTATGTTCCAATCTCGAACTTCGGTATAACCACCATCTTGCAACCAGCGAAGTTGGCGGACACGGACATCACATATAGTCCATACGTGTGGAACAGTGGTAGATACAATATACAGCAATCATCTCTTCTGAACATATCAGCACCTCTGAAATAAATACATGTACGTAGATTATCTTAGGTATGGAAGGCTTCAGCCATGACATCATACCCTTAAATAAAGGCTACTATCTAAGTAGATATACATGTACATGTATGTCAGTATCTAGCGTATACATGTGCCTTTGTGTAATCACTTTTCTTCTCTGTAAAGAAACCGATGAATCAGTTGCTGTTTTCTCGTCGTTTGTAAAACTCAAATGTATTACATGTAGATGCATACATAGAGTATACCTTTACATTCAATAAAGTACAATATAACGCTGTCTGTTCTTCATGTGCTGTAAATACAATTTTCTGCTGATGTTCAATATAAGGTTCGACCATGACCAGCCATGGGTAAACGTTTGTCGTGGTACGAGATAACTGATTGAATCCCAGGGCCGTAGGCCGCGGGTTCAAACAGTTTCCGAGTCATGGTTTAACGTTATTGTTACAGTTCCATTGGAAATATCATGTAATTTGAGCATATATGCAGTACTTTCGGTACTTTGATAATCTGCTCCACTCAAACAGCTGATTTATACATACATATTCAGGGGCCGCAGTACACGTCACGCGTGATACAGCCGCATCAATTTCAAAATTTCAGTTTGACCGTTGTGAACTTTTCTGGTGACGTAGTAGCGCGTGCTAGTAATGTCATGAGACACATGCATTACGTAGGTGTTGGCTTGTCCCTGGAATGAGCATTGACAACAGCCATGGTCAAACAGCAACGCGCTGTACGTTTGAACACGGCTGGGAGCGGTGTCGAACAACGGCAGTCATGTAACAATATGCAATACAAGTTGGTAACACTTATTGTGAACTGTTTACTCACTGTAATTGGTATGAGTTTACAATGATAGCGTAGTGTTGTATTTGCACGGCCTTGGGAAATCCCGTAGTTCCGCTGGAAGACATCAGCACCATCGTGGTGGTCTTGGGGTCACATGGTGGCGTTCGGTAATCTCCGTAAGAACGATTTAACAGCGAATCGAAAGCAATGCAGCCATTTGCTTCAGAATCACCGAAAACTACAATCTGAAAATGAAATAACACTTTAAATACAAAACCGCCTGTGATACTCTTGCCAATATTTGAATATATTTTTAATTCAAAATACTGAAACTGAGTGCTTTAAATCATGCAGCTTGATTGGCTGTGTCTGAGCTGCTTGATTGCGAGTTGAAATCCCCCAATATATGTTACCAGTAGCACTTACATATAATCTAATAGCCATGGCATGATCCACAACGGCACTTATTAACGGCAACCGTTGTAGAACAATATATTTTATGGCGCTGATTTAATGTTGTGATCATGATGTGGTGGGTAGCTTACATTATCTTGTTATGTTGTACATGCTATGTCGATCGCAAAGCTAGATTTCGATATATAACGCACAGCAGAGTACAATCATACTGCATGTATGTACTACCTTTATATGTGGAATGTCTTTAACTGCGTCTTTGACCTTCGATATAAACTGTTGCTCCACGATTACAACTTTCGTCTTGCACTCGCGGAAAGTACGATTCAGGTCAGCTGCGGAATATAAATTCATTGAAACATTTTGCAAACATGTAATTACATGCCACGGTTAATTACTATGATCACAATAATTATATAATACATCAAACTGTTATATTTGAGTAAACAGTATTCATTAATCTAGATCATGTATATTTACATGACAAAGTGTATGCATGCATATTTGAAGCTTAGTGTATGTAGTTATAATGTACGTCCATTTATAGTATGCATCTGTAATACTTACATCACAACGTGTTTCTATTTTGTATGGAAGCGTCCTGGTACCAATGCTAAACTATGCTAAACAATGCTAAACCTAATTAGGAGATGGAAGGTCCTAATTAGGAGATAATACGTCCTAATTAGGATTTTGGAACTATGCATACTGTAACAATATATATATCATGTCATGCTTGATACGACACATTTGTATCCGTCAGTACGTATTTGGCCAATACAACGCTCGTTACCTGATAAAATTACCAAAAAAAACAACGCACCTTGTGTGTATAGCGGATTAACTGGCTGAACAACGGACGTTATTAACGCTGTCGCGTAAATGACGATGACGTAATCAATGTTGTTGTGTGAAACCACGCCTACTACGTCGCCCTTGGATACACCAATACTCTGTAGTCCGGCAGCCAGACGCTCTGTGCGGTAAATCATGTCCCTGTACGTATATCTCTTATCTGTGAGACCGTCGATCTGGAATGAGAATACTGCATACGTATAAGTTATTGTCCGCATATTGCATATTTAACCCTTTCAACCATAAGTAACTGGAATGGACTAGTGATATGCTAATTTTCCGACCAATCCAATCGTCATAAAATGATCTTCAGATTAGTCCATTTATGAAAAGTTGTTGTTTTTGTTCTCATACATATGGAAATTACTTTCAAGAAGTGCAGATCCGGATGAGACGGCTCGTTACGAGCCGGCTCATCTGTATCTGCACTGTTTGCAAATCCCGCTACATAGCGAGGGCTTTCGGGTTCAAAGGGTTAAGGAATTAAATGGGAGGGGTCGTTAGCGACCGCAGCATTTAGTTCCTTAAAATCCAATATGTGAACAATAAGTATAAGTTAGTGTTAACATACTGGATTTTTAAGGAATTAAATACAAAGGAGCCTTAGCGACCGCAGTATTTAGTTCCTTAACAAGTCAATATGTGAACAATAACAGAGCGGAATGTATGCAGGTTATTGGAATATAGGTCCCCCAACATCCATGCGAAAATATGAAAGCAGCAGAGAATAGCAAAGCGTGTGGTCATTGGTTAGTTTAAAAAGGAAAACCCAATGGTGCTGGCCCATCTATATACTTGCCAGTGCTATAGAGTCGCCATACTCCTTCATTCGGTCGATCATGACAGCTCCGAAGTTCCTAACGGGGATATCTGTCAGCTTCAGTGTATTCGCCATTTTGGGTTGTACACCACCGCCTGCTAATCTTGCCAATATCTTTCAATGTCTTTATTGCAAAATACTTGAATATTGAGTTGAAATAGAGAAGCTTGATTTGATTTATTTTTTATAGTATTTTTTCAAAACAAAAAAATCCTGATAATCCAGGATGCATTAATTGAGCTTTGTCACCATTCGAAACAGGATTAACCGTAAAGCCGCCATCTTGTTTTGAGTTTGTTTCCATGATTCATGAACGATAAAAAGAATAGAAAAAAAATCGTTTCAACGTTATCAGATTATTTTGTAAACATTTCAATGAATAAAGTAACTACATACTAAAACAATTATTGATCAATTTAATCTCCTGACTGTTGATTTACACATTTTACAACCATGATAAATCGAACTATGTTCTGAGAACAAAGGAGTGTTTTATGCAATTCGATTTTAAGTTATCTCGCTTTTGAAGGCTAAATTAACTAAATTAAGTTGATTTAAATGCTGTTTTAATGTTTTGACGGATAAAGAGAATAGAGAATTCATGGCACTAACCTACTATTTTCTATTACCATGATATATTCTTTGATATTAAGTTTATCAGGGTCGGATCTGAAACGGTAGGAATACCTCGATGAGCCCAGGAATTCCTACGCGTTTCATAGCCTTGTCTGATAAACTTGATATCAAAAGACACTAGCTTGGTTAGCTGCACGTTTTCCGCTTTATAGGAAATATGTTGCACGATATTGCTAATTTGCTACACCACAGTCAACGGTAAAAAAAATGCGGAATAACGTTTCCATTTCACAATATGAGACAAACACATTATCATAAACTCATCTAATAAAGTGTGTATTAGCAAACTCCTTAGATTACTCTCCTTGAAGTATAAGGTACACAAATAACGCTTTAAACACAGATTTGGAATTACTACTCCGTGGTATCTAACGCTTATGTAATACAAGGCAACTAACTTTAATTACAGTTATGTCATAAGCAAAATAGCCAGGTATTATATACATTATGCATATGCACAACATTTCCAACGCATTGCATATTGACAATGTCATTACATGTACCTGTCGCGTAATATTCGTGCTTCTAGCATGTCTAGTGTCGGGTGTCATGGGGTTATCTTGATGCCGCGGTTAAGTAATTTCTGAATTCGTGATCTGGGGCAAGGTTCACTAAGCTTCGTACGATAATACGAAGATTTCTATGAATTTGCTTGTCACATTAACGTGTTTCTCTAATGCTACCATTTTGTTCCTACGGGTTCATGTCGTTAAATGCATCACATCCACGAAAGATTTTCAAAAATTGGCTGTTAAAACAAACGTTTTTTTGTGAATTTCAAGTTTACGCTTACGACCTTCTTAGTCGTACGAAGTTTAGTGAAACGGGCCCCTGACGTGGAACATAGGCTCGTGCGACGTCAAGACGTCCGGCGCTTAGCACCCGGTTAACGGCTTCAATATTGACGTCACATCGGACACAGTTTCTAACTATTATCTTGTTATGAACAATATTTACGAAACCTGTGATATATTTCGTTAATGACATTACAAGTTCACGAAATTCTATAGAATATAATTCCACATTTGTCATGAGATAATTCCCTCAACTTTCTATGTCATGGAAAGAATATTAAAGGTACATGCCTACTCAGTAGGCACACAGTGTTCTTTATAGGAATTAAATAAGTGTATATTTGTGTCACTATTCCACCAGTTCTAAAATGTACAAGTGCCCGCTATACAGATATAATCATTTAGTAATATTAATTTTACTGATAGTGACGCGCGGTGGTATCAGGCTATTTTCATATGCAAATGAGGCATGACATTTTTTTAAATTATTTAGACAAATTAAATGCGTCACCTTAACATATTTTTTCTACAGATTATAATCATTGCACATCACAAAATAAATACAGATAATAAACTGAGTGGGCACGTACCTTTAATTGTTTATAATACACATGAAAAATCTTGTGTACTGTAGAACCGCTAAACCGGACACCAAGAAAACACAGGTGATCTTATTTTTGATGAGTTTCTTTGTCATTTATCTCAGGTGATAATGTCTGTTCGTGATCGCATAGCACACAACTATAGCTCAGAATGATCAAATTACTTATTTACTGTGCAAATTATCTACGCCGGACACCCTGGGGACCTCCCAGGATGTACTGTTCAGAGAGGTTTCACTGCGTTAGGTTCAAAACCATATGGCGTGTCTCAGGAAATAACACATGACATGCATATACTTGCCAGTGCTATCGAATCACCAAACGCCTTCATTCGGTCGATCATGAACCGTCCAAAGTTCCTAACGGGAATATCTGACAGCTTCAGTGTCTTCGCCATCTTTGGCTAGTCCATGTGACGCGTATGTACACCACCGCCTACGCTAATCTTGCCAATATTTGTCAATGTCTTTATTACAAAATTCTCGATTATTGTGCTTGAAAAAACTGGTAGATTGACTGAGCCTGAGCTGTGTTACAGCTCAGGTTCAGTCAATCAAACTGGTTGATTGCGAGTTTGTATTGCAAATACATGCTTAGAAACGTTGATATTTGGCAATATTAACGCCGGCGGTGTTGTATACAGTAATCGCATATGAGTTAGTTAACTTGTTTATTTACTTCTCCTCAACTGTACATCATAAAACAAAGAACAATAGTGCAACACAGGCACACATACAATTGCCATTCTAAAAAATTACAAGAGACGGTTCACTAAAACGTTGAGCAAATAGTAATACATTTCACCAAATACATATACAACATTACATGTACTTGTTGCATAGTATGGAGCTGCATGCATATACACTCCGGACTATATTGTTACGCGCCGGTAGTGGTGCGTATGGTATGACCCCGTTAGGACCCTGCCTATGCTGTATGGGTTGTTAAGAATAGCTGTACCAAACCAACTGTTTGCTGTACCCTTGGCCGTTGGACTAAACCCTTGCTATGCGTGTACCACTGTATACCACAGTATCATCAAACACGCGTTAAGGGCTAGGGGTGACTGCTTGACTGACATATGTGGTAGCGTTTGCCTCGAATAGTTGTCAATCAGTCTCCGTGTAGCCTGTAGCCTGTGTCTCCCAGATCCGGTTTAGCGGCTGCTCATCTGTAGGGACGGGAACACGGGTACTGATGCAGGCTGAGAGTCCAGGGAACGTATTTATAAAAAATCGGATAAACTTTCAACAATTTATTTAGCTTTTGAATGCTAAAACAACAAATGTCCACGAGACCGTTCAAATGAATGGCACAAGTAATGTACTTTTGAAAATACACTGTAGATTAACTGTAGTGTCTGTGTGGATAGATTACGCGGTTGTGCGTACGACTGTTTCTTAAAACCTGCAATGAACGGTAATGCGATTAATTTATGCAAGTCCTAAATGTCTAGCGTAATGTATATCAGTTAGTCATCTGATACCAGTCGAAGTGTTGCCATCAGATGTGCATGAACAAACTAGTTATTCATCAGTGTGTATGACAGGATCCCTGTGACTCGTCATGCAATTGCACCATAAAACGTTATATCTATTTAAATATAGAGTAATGTCCAAAAGTGACTGTGGCTAGATATCATCATTAGTCTAAATATTAAACGGTTTTTGCTATGAGAACTAGAATTTAAATCAGCTTACTGCTATGTTTTTGTGCATTTTTCACGGAAATTAGCGTGGAGACGTTGTCTTGAGATTTTACTTTGCTAGAGTCAGGAATGGGACTAAAATGGGATGGGCAAGCCCGATAACTGAGTCTCAGCCCGAACTTGGGGTTTGTGTCCCGTTTTGGGGAATATCAGTCCCCATTCTAGGGGCCAAGACCCGAAAAGTGGCCTAATCCCATAAATGGGGCCTGAGCCCGAAAACTGGGACAACCCGAACATGGGATCTGAGCCCGAGAATGGGGCCTGGACCCAAAAATTGGCCACGTGTGTGCCGGAAGTTACGTCAAATTATTACTGATGATGAATTAGCGCGTGTTACCTTAACTTCATCAAGGTGCACTGAAATTGGCAAAACAATGGCATTTTCTCACTCTGACAAGTTACAGAATCAGTGATAAACAATAGTCTATTCAATATGTACCATATATGTACCATAAGTCTGCCATTGTACATTCGCTTCATATTTAGTGCTTGCTGAACTTTGTTTCGCTGTGTTGCTAAGGTCAGCAACCGACACGAGCTTATAAAGTGAGGGTCCGTGTGTTCATACGTAAATATATTGGATTAAATGTGCCCCATTGTTGGATTGTGGAACTGACAGGTGCGCGAATGAAAACGAACATTAGAGCTGGAGATTCACAGAAGGGTCGTGATTTCAAATATGCGTGTCTGGTCTGTGTATAAATCCAGATCATACCATCTATGTTTGCATCTTCACGGTCTGTCAAAGCACCACGAATTTTCAACGTACAGTCGTATGGCCGACTTAGAGTTAAAGGACAATTCCGTGTCTTTGCCCAAATGAAAAGGAAGGTAAGTGATTTTGCCTATGCCGGAGCATATCAATATATACACATATGCATGTTTATGCATGCACATGCATAATTATACTCGTGTTATATGATAAACGCAGTCATCCCATGGTGTCACAAAACTGCTGCGCCCCAATCGACACATTGTATTATGTATGTGGTATTTGATAAGCATGTGTGTCAATGACACACATGTTAAAGGTACATGGCATGATTGCCCACTCAGTAGGTACACGTGTTCTTTATATCCGAGACATCGTCTGAGACATGTTCTGGCAAAATAAACATTCATTCACCATCACGTATTGATTGGCATTATTATACATTTTATATCAGATGTACCTTTCCACACTGATATCAGGGGCGATAACCGTGTTTCCTTAACATGTTAACGGACATTACTATTGAAACTCTGTATTTATTTTTTGATGTGCAATGATCAACTTTATAATCTGTCGAAAATATTATTTTTCAGGTGACGTATTTAATTAGTATAATTCATTAAAAAATAGCATGCCTGATTTCCTAATATGAATATAGCCTAATACCACCGCGAGTCACTATCAGTAAAATAACTATTACTAAATTATTATACATGTATCTGTATATCGGGCATTCGTAATTGTTAGTACTGGTGGAATAGTGACACAATTATATACCAATTTAATTCCGATAAATAACATTGTGTGCCTACTGAGTGAGCATGATGATGTACCCTTAAAGGTACATGCCCACTCAGTAGGCACAAAATGTCCTTTATATCAGTGACATAACTGATAGATTTTCTGGCAAAAGAAACATTCATTCACCATTATCCCACGTATTGATTTACATTATTATACATTTTATATCAGACGTGTTTCCTTAAAACATGTAAAATGTTAACGGATATTACTATTTATTAGCTGTATTTATTTTTTGATGTGCAATGATCATACTTTGTATAATCTGTCGAAAATATTATTTTTCAGGTGATGCATTTAATTAGTATAAGTAATTAAAAGAATAGCATGCCATATTTGCATATGAAATTAGCCTAATACCACCGCCAGTCACTATCAATAAAATAAATACATGTGTATTACTCAATTATTATATCTGTATATCGGGCACTCGCATTTTTTAGAACAGGTGGAATAGTGACTCAATTATACACTTATTTAATTCTGATAAAGAACATTTGTGTACCTACTGAGTGGGCATGTTGAGCGCCGTGGCGTAATGGTTAGTGTGTCGGACTACAGATCCAAGGGTCGTGGGTTCGAGCCTGACTAGCGGAGTGCGTTGTGTCCTTGAGCAAGACACTTCATCCACACTGCTCCAGTTCACCCAGCGGTAAATGGGTACCGATAATTCGTAGATGCTCTGTAAATACGAATTACCGACTTTTCTCAAAAATCTCTACCTCCGTTCTTTCTCCCATTCTTGGGAGACGGCATGCAAGGTCCTATAGCAAGTGCCGCCGTTAAATATAAGCTAAAAAGAACACAAAAAAAACTGAGAAAGCATGTACCTTTAAAGGCACTGTGTCCCGTATGATGTCCCAGATTATTATACAAGTATGTCGTGTTCCACTGTTTGCACAGTAAATGACATATATCTATCAATTGCACTATTGCATTTCATCACAGTCCAGCTTGTACGTGTAACAGTTATGTCTGTCCAAGTACATGCAATCAGAAACTCTGATAAACAGGGGAGATAATTTGGCTTGGCATATTAGATATGTGATGCATATACCAGTAAAAGAAAAAAAGTGCAATCTTGTGAAATGATCATTTTATGTAACATTTAGGAAGATGGTTCCATTAAAAGACGCTAGTGTAACTAATTTAATCAAAATACATGGAGTAACCATTGATTATGACATGTTGATACTATTGAAACAATAACTAGTGCTTCGACCGCTTGTCATTTTTCAGTATTATATTCATATAATTTTCAAGGTGTATGATCACATGGTACTAACAACAACAACAAGTACTGAAACTTCCAGAATCCATCCGATTCAAAGTACGTATTCTTTAATATTGTCCTTATTACGTAACGGATTTTGATGAAATATGGCGTATCAAACGCGTCTTCAAGAGCTGCATTTGGTGGTCTCTGTATTTTCGCCCAAACTTCTGTCGTTTTTGCGAAAAATCAATGTCCGTGTCTACCGACACGGAAATCGATTATTCGCAAAAACGACATATGTCTGTGCCGAACTCCATGAACCACCAAATGCAGCTCTTGAAGACGCGTTTGCTGCGCCATATTTCATCAAAATCAGTTGCATATAGAATATTCATATTTTTGAAACGAATATGACATACATGTTCATCGAGTGGTGTGAAATGTCCATAGTCACGGTTCACGAGTGCCGTTAGATGAACATATATGTCATATTCGTTGCAAACATATGAATATCTTCTATTTAATCTATTTTCAGCTAATCAGTTTCGTCACTTTTAACGATCGTGATTCATCCTTACCGGAATCACGAACGAATATCTGGTTTAGCCCACAGGCCCGTGTTTGGAATTTGTGTATTGTGTGTGTA
>CM055281.1:6009847-6040352 GCA_029237695.1 Conchocele bisecta
TTGTGTGTGTATAGCCTTGTATGAGTAATACGATTATTCCTAATCCTATTACTTTTAGGGGTCGGGGCCAAGTGACTTTCGTGCTGTATGGACCTGGCAGCAGGTCAGGTTATTCTAATTTCAGGTCTGAATATATTTTTTCACGATGTAAATATTCGGTTTTGATTTTGGGATTTTCCTCCCAATGCAGCAGGTTAAATACGGGATCGAACCCGTTGGCCCTGCCTTACATGACCTTAGTTGTCGATAGGCCGTTAAACACCAATAGACAAACAAATAAACTATGCTTTATGCATGTGCATGTATCTGAGACCCAGTGCCTTTAATATGTATGCAACTACATTGTGGCTGTGACTTGAGAAATGTGGCTTATTGGTTTTGCCACAATTGTAAATACCACGTACAAACAATGCAAAAACAATATATATTTGTTCGATACTATTAAATTTGATTACAATTTAAGAATGAGCATTCTTTTTATTTCGTGAAATGTGGTCAAATATTGATTGTATTCACTATGGGAATTTAACATTGGGGAAAAGAGATGGAGAACCTGGAAGAGGGATCGGAAAACGAAACTTTTTGGAAATTAACTCTGAAAATTTGCTAGATAGCTTGGAAATGATCTAACTAAGAAAATAAACGATACATTTTGAAAATCGGTGCATTATTACTGAAATTAGAAACAAATCCCCATTTTAAATCCCCATAGACATCCTCACTGCCTGATCGCCAAACGATGTTTTGTATCTATATATGGTTTGTTTGTCTAGTGGTAGTACTTCGATTGCATGACTCTGCGCAGTATCTGTCTAGGATTTGTATATCTAGTGTTAGTACTTCGAGTGCATGCCTGTGTGCAGTATCTGTCTATGTTAGTACTTTGATTTCTGGACTCTGCTTCTATTCCTCAACACTCTCCGCAGTATTTTGCCCGATGCACTCCGCGGTATTTCTGTTACGAACTCCACACCTCCCCGCAGCTTCATATGGGGAGCCACCAAACCTGCAACGTAGTTATCATATGTGTCTGTGACAGGAGAAATGGGGGTTACGGGTTTACCAGTGTAGATCCAGGTTAGTCTGTGCATCCGCACAGTCTGATTAGGATTTGCACTGTTCGCCAGTCGATCAATGAAACACCCGTCATGCTTCTACCGAGCATTAAAGATCGTTATTAGGCTACATGAGTGTGCGATTTGATTAGGTCACAATTCCCACAAGAACCACTTATATGGTTATTTACATCTTTGAAACTATCCGAAGATGCAGTGTAAATATAAGTAATACAACCATGGGCAGTTGCGTTTACTGTATTATGAACACTAGTTGGTCTGTTTAAAGATTGCGAGGAGTCCTGACCGGATAAATAAGGTTATCCGAAACAACCCATACTCGGGGACACAGTCAGAAACTTGCCAAGCAACAATCGACTACAAGACAGAACCAATACAAATTCTCGAACAGAGTGAATCCATGGAACGATCTGCCGGAGGGTGTGGTACTTGTAGACAATATGAATAGTTTTTAATGTGGGCTGAATAATGCCTGGAAAGATAAAGCCAATACATGTGAAATATAGCTCCTCAGCTTATTTGTACCTGAACTTTAATCTGCCGTCTTCCTGTGCAACATCTATTCTAAAAACAAAGATATGAGCAGTATTGCTAACTTACGGCCAGTATAGTTATAGGTATAGGTAAATGTAGGTATATACTACGGTTTAAACGATTTAATTCTTACAAGAAACGTACCAGACGGACATACGGATGCAGCTTCGTTGCACCCCTTAGGTGGTACATTCATAGTTTTCAAACAAAGGAATGATCACCAAAACACATTACAAGTAGGCTTACGCGGTTACGGAATGAGTTGCATCAGTATTCCGTTTTAGATCAAGACGGAAACAATATACCCATTTTATTTTCAAAAAGTGCGTATTATTACAGATTACAATGTATATTGCTTCTGTTAGTCGTGTGCGGTGATTATCATGCACAAATGGATGTCATCTGGTACTTTTGGAGTTCTCATACAGCTGAATTGCAAGTTGCCAGGTCTCTAAACCGGACCTCCCATTTCTAAAGCTTCCACTGAACGTACCTGCTACAAACTGCTGTAGTTCAGAAGCGTTCGTCTGTTTTCCCGCCTTTGGTACGATGTACGCTCGTGGTAGTTCGCCCGCCTCTTCGTCAGCAACCCCTACATGTACAACGTAGATATAGAGAATACCAGGCTAGAGTCTTTTGATATCAAGATTATCCGACGAGGCTACGAAACGCGTAGGAATTCCGAGGCTCTACCTTTCCATTTGGGAACAATCAACACATCTTCTATGTAAATTAAATGTGTTTTATATTAATGTGTGGATAAGTCTATAAATTGAAAATGAGTTGCGTATTGGCTTTACCTATGACTCCGACGTCACCAACGGCGTCGTGACGTAACAAGATGTCCTCCAATGTGGCAGGGGCGACTTGGTAGCCTTTATACTTGATCAGCTCTTTGATTCGATCGACGATAAAGTAGAATCCGTCTTCGTCCCGGTAACCTATGTCGCCTTTGGAGAACATTTCCCGTTGGAAAGGATGCCACGGGTACAATATACCCGCTATTTAGTTGCGGGAAGTAACTCTGCAAAACTCCCATATCGTCCATAGCATGGACTTTGCGGGAGTTTTGCAAAGGTACTGCCCGCAACTACATTCCCACTATGCAAAGGACGTCACGAGGACATGTTCTTTAATTGAGGGCTGTAACTCTGCAAAACTCCCATGCTACGGACGGTATGGAGTTTTGCAGAGTTGCTGCCCGCAACTACCTGTTATATTGTCCGCCTCTACATGCATTTCCTTAAATGTCTGACCTCGGGGCCCAGTTGTCATTTGGATGAGATGAAGCACATATGTAATTACAGCCAGGATTTGTTCCTGGTTCAACAAACGAACTATTGCCATCATTCACTAATGAAATTATTGTTTTATAATTAAAAGATTGAACACGATTTGAAAACAATGTGTAAAAGTCACAATATGCGTTGTAAAAAATGTTTATTTTTATTAGGTACAGTTGAACTATTGTCTCAATACCCGAATGCAGGGCGATTTCAATGCGTTACAGACACAACATTCGGGCTATTGTCTCACCTGTCCTCGTCCATCCGTCTGATAGAAACATTTGCCTCGTTTCGGTTGGTAGGTTCAGGTAACCTAGACCCACTTGTGGACCTCGCATCCACAGTTCGCCCTCTCTGTTTATCCCTAACTCCTTCCCGGTATCCGGATCGACACTCTGTGATATAACGATGTGTGTAAGTGCTGGCAATCGACACCGATGTAATGCTTCTTTTCAGTTAGAAGGCATTAGTGAAATGGTGCATTCAGTGAGATTGTCCGCATTACGGCTGAAATGGAATTTGGAAACATACGCGATACATTTTACAAATTGAGTCGTCAATTAAGTGTTCTTAAATCTGGTCAACAATCAACGTTACTTACAGCAACAACATTCATTTATCTGAATCGATACCTTGAAGTACGTATATGCTATAGGACAGAACATGGCCGTGCAATCATGGACTGGTGCTAGTTACAGAGATATCAGAAGATTTACTTGCCTTCACCTCTGTGAGTGGCAGTGGCTTCCCTACTGACTTGTGTCTGAACGCTGTATCAGTAGTCAGGTGGATGACTCCTGTTTCCGTCATTCCAAAACCTACAATGTAATGCGTGCTGGAGCGTGGGTCTATACCAACCCGTGCTTGCTTATGTTTGTTCGAAATCAGTAGCCTATTTCATCAACATTGCAAAGGATACTTTTCCAGCAAGTATACTTTGAGGGAGAAATCATTTATTTTTCCCGAAATGCATTTTTTCATATAGAACTAACGACTGCATATATTTGATGATTAAAAGTATGCAGAATTATTATACTAAATGTATTACATTATCACAGCCAAAATGGCTGTGATAATGTAATAAATTTAGTATAATAAAAATGAATAAATTTATCTTTAAATTGAAATTTCTCCCTCAAAGTATACTTTGCTAGATAAGTATACTTTGCAAGTTTGATGACATAGGCTACTGGAGGTTTCATTGATCGAGGCTGCGCTGAACTCAGTTACAGCCAATCAAACGGAGTGCTTTCTAGTATGAATTTTGAGAAATTGTTTGGAATGATTTATAAACAAAGGGCCTGTGAAATGTTTAACCCTTTCAACACTACATACCTATTTAACGGTGTTTGTAAACAGTGTATATCCCAAATGAGCCATCTCGTGACGAGCCGTCTAATCGGGATCTGCATATTTTGCAAGAAATTTCATATATTTTAGTAAAAGGAACACCCCCTTCTTATAAATGGACTAGTCTGATCATAATTTTGTGACAACTGGATAGGTTCCACAACGAATAAAATCCATTCCAGTTACTTAATGGTGAAATGGTTCATGGACTCCACGAACTTTAAACATACCATATGCATTTCATACTACAGTACTGTAGCACAGCTCAGGCTCAGCCAAGCTGCTTGACTGTAAGCACGATATTCAAGCATTTTTAATAAAACAATTGACAACTGTTGGCAAGATGAGCGCAGGTGGTAGTGTAGCATACTGATTCAGAACAAACCTTGAGTAATGTGGTCCAAATTAAACCTCTTCTTGATCACGTGTTCGATCTCCTCGCTAAGCGGCGCTGCGCCACACATGATCCTATTTACTGACGAAAGGTCATACTCGGCGATCCTCGGATATTTAGCAAGCATCACCATCACCGGAGGTACGTTATGGAGGTAGTTCGGCTACGGAATAATGAATATCAGGGCTCAATATAATTATTTTTTTCTGTAAATAATCGGTTCTGATTTTGGGATTTACCCGCCATCACAATAGTTAACATATGGCATTCGATCCCATTAATTACAATGATCGTAGCTGTCGACAGGCCGTTAAACACCATTACATCTAAGCAAATCGGCTAAGGAAATGCACTTACATGTACATGTACATACTTTATTAAATGCATGCATGTTGGTACATTCCAACTCTAGACATAACAGTTTATACAGTGAAAGCTATATACACCACACAAATATATGTAATGACTAGTTTGATACGACTACTCGCTGCGTTTAGTTTACCACGTTTGTGGTTTAGTGTATTCCATTATACTGAAACGATTTAAAAACGCAACACTAACATACTGTGTTATTTATTCACCCATTACATAGTTTGGAAAACATTTTGTTATTGGGATAAACATCCATTGCTTATTTATCCAAATACATGTAACCCAGAATCGATACATCAAAGCCATGTGGTACACTGCTGTCGCATTAATAATTGAATAGGGATCTGGAATAATGTGTCTGTTTCTAAATAGTTTCAGTATATGATGATACTAGCATACAGACTACCAGGTTAGTGTCGTTTTATATCATATTTACCACCCAAAGTTATATAATGCGTAGGAATTAGGAAACGTATCGGATGTTATCAAAATAATTAAGAATACCTTGAACTTTTCTATCAACCTGAAGTATGTTCCAATCTCGAACTTCGGTATAACCACCATCTTGCAACCAGCGAAGTTGGCGGTCACTGACATCACATATAGTCCATACACGTGGAACTGTGGTAGGTACAATATACAGCAATCATCTCTTCTGAACAGATCAGCACCTCTGAAATAAATGCATATTATATACACGTGTACGTCGATTCTCTTAGGTTTGGAAGGCTTCACCTACGACATCATACCCTTAAATAAAGGCTAATAGCTCAGTAGCTATACATGTATGTCAGTATCTGGCGTATACATGTGCCTTTGTGTAATCACTTTGCTTCTCTGTCGAGAAACCGATGAATTAGTTGTTTTCCCGTCGTTTGTAAAATTCAAATGTATTACATGTAGATGCATACATAGAGTATACATTCAATAAAATACAATATAACGCTGTCTGTTTTTCATGTGCTGTAAATGTAATTGTCTGCGTATGTTCAATATAAGGTTCGACCATGACCAGCCGTGGGTAAACGTTTGCTTTGGTACTAGAGAAATGTTTGAAGCCCAAGGCCGTAGCCCGCGGGTTCAAACAGTTCCCGAGACATGGTCGAACGTTATTATTACAATTACGTTGGCAGTATCATGTAATTTGAGCATATATGCAGTACTTTCGGTACTTTGATAATCTGCTCCACTCAAACAGCTGATTTACACATACATATTCCGGGACCGCAGTACACGTCGCGCGTGATACAGCCGCATCAATTTCAAAATTTCAGTTTGACCGTTGTGAACTTGTCTGGTGACTTAGTGGCGCGTGCTAGTAACGGCAGGAGACACATGCATTAAGTAGGTATTGTCTTGGCCCTGGAATGAGCATTGTCTACATCCATGGTCAAACAGCACGCGCTGTACGTTTGAACAAGACTGGGAGCTGTGTCGAACAACGGCAGTCATGTAAAAATATGCAATACATGTTGGAAACACTTATTATGATATATTTACTCACTGTAATTGGTATGAGTTTGCAATGATAGCGTAGTGTTGTATTTGCACGGCCTTTGGAAATCCCGTAGTTCCACTGGAAGACATCAGCCCCATCGTGGTGGTCTTGGGGTCACATGGTGGCGTTCGGTAATCTCCGTAAGAACGATTTAACAGCGAATCGAAAGCAATGCAGCCATCTGCTTCAGAATCACTGAAAACTACAATCTGAAAATGAAATAACACTTTAAATACAAAAGCGCCTTTGCCAATATTTGAATATATATTTTAATTCAAAATACTGAAACTGTGTGCTTTAAATCATGCAGCTTGATTGGCTGTGCCTGAGTTGCTTGATTGCGAGTTGAAATCCCCCAATAAATGTTACCAATATCACTTACATGTAGTTTAATAGCCATGGCATGATCCACAAAGGCAATGATTAACGGCAACAGTTGTAGAACAATATATTTTATGATGCTGATTTACTGTAACAGTTGTGATCATGCTGTGGTGGGAGCTTACATTATCTTGTTATGTTGTACATGCTATGTCGATCGCTAAGCTAGAATTCGACATATAACGCACAGCAGAGTACACTCATAATGCATGTATGTACTACCTTTATATGTGGAATGTCTTTAACAGCGTATTTGACCTTCGATAGAAACTGTTGCTCAACGATTACAACTTTCGTCTTGCACTCGCGGAAAGTACCATTCAGGTCAGCTGCGGAATATAAAATCATTGAAACATTTTGCATAATTTTTATTACATTCCAAGGTTAATTAATCTGATCACAATAATCATATGATACATCAAACTGATATATTGGAATAAACAGTATTCATTTGAAATCTAGATCATGTATATTTACATGACAAAGTATATGCAGGCATATTTGAAGCTTAGTGTATGTAGTTATAATGTATGTCCATTTATAGTATGTATCTGTTATACATATATCACAACATGTTTCTATTCTGTATGGAAGCGCCCTGGTGCCAATGCTAAAATATATGTATTTCTTAATTAGGTGATACTAGCTCCTGATTAAGACGTATTATCTCCTAATTAGGAGTTGCTAAGCCCTAATTAGGAGATAATAACTAATAATTAGGAGATACTAACTCGTAATTAGGAGATATTAATTCCTAATTAGGAGATACTGAGTCCTAATTAGGAGTTACTAAGTCCTAATTAGAGTTACTAAGTATGATCTCCTAATTAGGAGATACTAAGCCCTAATTAGGAGATAACAAATATGTTAGCATTGCCATCAGGACGCTCCCATAATTTTGGAACTATGCATACCGTAACAATATATATATCAGGTTATGCTTGATACGACACATTTGTATCCGTCAGTACCTATATGGCCAATACAACGCTCGTTACCTGATAAAATTACCAACAAAACAACGCACCTTGGGTGTATAGCGGATTAACTGGCTGAACAACGGACGTTATTAACGCTGTCGCGTAAATGACGGTGACGTAATCAATGTTGTTGTGTGAAACCACGCCTACTACTTCGCCCTCGGATACACCAATGTCCTGTAGTCCGGCAGCCAGACGCTCTGTGCGGTAAATCACATAATTTTGGAACTATGCATACCGTAACAATATATATATCAGGTTATGCTTGATACGACACATTTGTATCCGTCAGTACCTATATGGCCAATACAACGCTCGTTACCTGATAAAATTACCAACAAAACAACGCACCTTGGGTGTATAGCGGATTAACTGGCTGAACAACGGACGTTATTAACGCTGTCGCGTAAATGACGGTGACGTAATCAATGTTGTTGTGTGAAACCACGCCTACTACTTCGCCCTCGGATACACCAATGTCCTGTAGTCCGGCAGCCAGACGCTCTGTGCGGTAAATCACGTCCCTGTACGTATACCTCTTATCTGTGAGACCGTCGATCTGGAATGAGAATAGTGCATCCGTATATATAAGTTAGTGTCCGCATATTGCATATTTAACCCTTTCAATCATAAGTAACTGGAATGGACTAGTGATATGCTAATTTTCCGATCAATCCAATCGTCACAAAATGATTTTCAGATTAGTTCATTTATGAAAAGGGGTTGTTTTTGTTCTCAAAAATATGAACATTACTTGCAAACAGTGCATATCCTGATGAGACGGCTCGTTACGAGCCGGCTTATCTGGATCTGTACTGTTTGCAAACGCCTCTATAGCGGGCTCTCGGGTTCATAAGGTTAAGGAATAAAATGAGAGATATGTGAACAATAACAGAGCGGAATGTATGCAGGTTATGGGAAAATAGGTCCCACACATACATATGCAAATATGAAAGCAACAGAGAATAGCAAAGCGTTTGGTCATTGGTTAGTTTAAAAAGGAAAACCCAATGGTGGTGGCCCATCTGTATACTTGCTATACAGTGCTATAGAGTCGCCATACTCCTTCATTCGGTCGATCATGACAGCTCCGAAGTTCCTAACGGGGATATCTGTCAGCTTCAGTGTATTCGCCATTTTGGGTATGTACACCATCGCCTGCCAATCTTGCAAATATTTGTCAATGTCCTTATTGCAAAATACTTGAATATTGACTTGAAATAGAGAAGCTTGATTTGATTTATTTTTTCAAAAAATCCTGATAATTTGATTGAGCTTGTCACCATTCGAAATAGGATTAACGGTACAGCCGCCATCTTGTTTTGTGTTTGTTTCCATGATTCATGAACGATACAAAATAATAGAAAATCGTTTCAACGTTATAAGATTATTTTATAAACATTTCATTAAGTAAAGTACCTAAATACTAACACAATTATTGATCAATTTAATCTCCTGGGCCCGGTTGCTCAAAACCTCTGTTAGCTTAACAGACTGTTAAATCCTTAGCAATGCTAAGGATTTAACAGTCTGTTAAGCTAACTGAATAAAAGCGGTGCAAAAGACGAAGTAAATAATTATCGTCCGATATCAATTTTGCAGACGCTTTCAAAATTAATTGAGAAATGGGTTCAGAAACATTTTATGGAATATTTAACAACGTTTAAACTATTGCATCAAACCCAGAGTGGATTTCGTACAGGTCACTCGACAGAATCAGCGTTAATTGTTCTTCTTGAAAAACTTTGTACAAGCAATAAATCGGGGTAAATTAGTAGGATGTATTTTATTCGACTTTCATAAAGCCTTTGATCTTGTTGATCACAAAATTCTCCTGGATAAACTTCAACTATACAAGTGTAATAACGTAATAGACAAAAACGAACATGTTTGCGAGACAAAATGATCGAACTCAAATATGACAATGTAAGCCTCGATATCACTACCGGCAATACAATTTTAGGTATACATGTAAATGAAAATCTCCAGTGGAATGACCAATTTAACGGTATCTCAAAAAAGATTTCATCATATCTTTGGCTATTATATCAAATCAGACCTTATTTATCTACTGAGCACCGAATATTATTCTATAAGGCCTATATTCAGCAACATTTCACATATTGCAATATAGTATGGGGAAAATCGTCAAATCGAAAAATGTACATAATAACCAAACTTCAACGGCGAGCATGTAAAATCATTCTGGGAAACGAATATATTGATTTGCAAAACTCATTAGAATTACTCAACATTTTGACCTTTGACGAAAGCCTATTTCTCCAAAAAGCGAAAACTATGAACAAAATAACTAATAAAATGGCCCCCCAATATTTATGTGAATTATTTGAAATGCGCACTAGTCACTTACAAAATACGAGTATGGTTGTGAAATGATTCAGCCTAATCATATCTCTTGGCTAATATGTCTAGTGAGAATACATTTCCATGAAACAATATACATGTTTGTTATATGGCTATAAATGTGCTTTTTGCTGTTTAATGCCAATAAACGAATTGAATTGAATTGAATTGAATATTAAGGTCTGAAACAGATATGAATTACGAAGTTCCCAAACCTAAAAGTAATCTCTTTAAAAACAGCTTTTCATACTCAGGCGCGCTAATCTGGAATAGTATTCCAATTGACATAAGACGTTCCACGTCGTTAAATACATTTTCCCGTAATTGTCTTAACTGGATGAAGGGTCGATAGCGGCTGAAGTAGCGGTATTATCAATTAATATAAACTTGTTAATTGTGCCCCCCGCCAGCGTCACTAATCACGAAATTACAATGTATGGTACCCAGTTTACAATGACCGCGTGTTTGATTTGCCATGATACAATTGGTCTTGTGAAGCTTAGCGACCGTGTAACCCTATATCAGGCGCACGAGAACGAATTTAGCGTCTTATAGCAAAAACTGAAACTATCACTGAGAAATAAACGTGTTAAACCCAGTTCAAGCTACGTCGATGCGCAGTCTGATATGGGACTGTCGGGACACATGTACCACTTTTCGTTATGGCTCATCATTATTATTTCTTCATGTTAAATTCACGTATGCATACATCATGTAATCATTTCAATATGTATTGTATATTTATGTATGTATATGTATATGCACTTCTTAAGAGGGCCTCGGGAAGATTGGTGCCGACCAACCGAGTCACCCTCTATAAATAAAGAATGTGTGTCTGTCTGTCTGTCTGTCCGTCCGTCCGTCCGTCCGTCTGGGATTTAACATGGGGACATTTTTTAGAATTACAGAAATACTGGACCGATTTTTAAAATTTAACTTTTGTTTTCTTAGTTAGATCATTTCCAAGCTATCTGGCTATGTTTCGGAGTCAATTTTTCCCCGATGTTAAATTCCCATAGACAAATCAATTTTTCGTAATATAATCAATATTTTATCAAATTTCACGAAATAAAAAGAAGGCTCATTCTTAAATTTTCCTTTAATTTAATATTATCGAAAACAATATTGTTTTTTAATTGTTTATATGGCCGTAAAATTTAGGCAGCTTTCGTGAAACAGACAGTAGTGTCGGTGTCATGGGGTTATCTTGATTTCTGCATGTCTGATTTCGTGATCTGCTGGGGCTCGATTCACTAAACTTCGTACGATAACATTGTTCGTACGAATATTTCTATGAATTTGCTTTTCACATTAACGTGTTTTTCTAATGCTACTATTTTGTTCCTACGGGTTAATGTTAAATGTCACACACACGAAAGATTTTCCAAAATCGGCTGTTAGAACAAATGTTATTGTGGATTTCAATGTTGCACTTACGACCTTCTTAGTCGTACGAAGTTTAGTGAAACGGACCCCTGACGTGCAACCTAGGCTCGCGCTACCTCATGACATCCGGCGCATAACACCCGTTTCATATGGACGTCACATCGGACACATCGTATCGTCGGACTGCGGATCGGAAACCCCCGGTTCGATTCCAACCTCGACCCGCAAACAATTAATGGATTTACATTTATTGAGCATAGCCTGCATATGCAGCCTATGCTCAATAAATGTAAATCCATAAATTGCTCCGAATTGCCGATTCGGCGTGTCCTTGGGCAAGACAACTAGCTAGCCTAGTCCTATCGGATGGGGACTTAAATAGTCGGTCTCTACATGCAAGGTCATCGAGCCAGTGCCGTCGTTAAATCAACGCATTTACATTTACATTCACAGTTTCTAAGTATTTTGTCATGAAAAATATATTTACGAAACCTGTGATATATTTCGTTAATGACATCACAAGTTGACGAAATTCTATGGAATAGAATTCCACATTTGCCATGAGAATTCCATATTAACAAATGCAAAAACAATATTTTGTTCGATAATATTAAATTTGACCAATATTCAAGAATGAACCTAATTTTTATTTCATGAAATTTCGTCAAATATTGATTTTATTACGAAAAAAATATCTGTCTATGGGAATTTAACATGAGGAAAAATGAGGTGCATGAGCTGGGGGTGTGGGGGGGGGGGGGGGTGGGGGGGGGGGCGACTACAAAAAAGATAGATAGCTAGATAGCTTGGAAATGATCGAACTAAGAAAACAACGGTTACATTTTTAAAATCGGTCCACTATTTCTGAAATTAGAAAAATATCCATGTTAAATCCCCACGGACATCTTCACTAAATGGGGATTTAACATGAGGAAGTTGTTGTTTTCGCAATCAAATCGATATTGGGACAAATTTCACGAAATAAAAAGAAGGCTTATTATTATACGTTGCTATAATTTAATAGTATTGAAAAAAATATATTGTTCTTGGATTGTTTATATTGTCGTAAAATTTGGGCAGGTTTCGTGAAACAGACTATATGGCTTATCTCGGAAAATAACACAGGACATGCATATACTTGCCAGTGCTATCGAATCACCAAACTCCTTCATTCGGTCGATCATGAATCGTCCAAAGTTCCTAACGGGAATATCTGACAGTTTCAGTGTCTTCGCCATTTTGGGCTAGTCCATGTGACACGTATGTACACCACCGCCTGCGCTAATCTCGCAAATATTTGCCAATGTCTTTATTACAAAATACTTGAATATTGGGCTTGAAAAAACAGCTTGATTGACTGAGCCGTAGCTGTGTTACAGCTCAGACTCAGCCAATCAAACTGCTTGATCACGAGTTGGTATTGCCAATAAATGCTTAGAAACGTTGATATGTTGGCAAGATTAACGCCGGCGGTGTTGTATACAGTAATCTCGTACAATGTAACACTGCTATTTATAGGCCCATGTGTGATAAAGTGACTATAAATACTATAGTAAAGGTACATGTCTACGGAGCCCCGCAGTGGACATGGATTTTTTATATTAATTCTTTCCCACGAAATAACAATTCGTTCCCTCGAATTAACAATTCGTTTCCACGCAATGACAATTCGTTCCCTCAATTTAACAATTCGTTCCCTCGAATTAACAATTCGTTCCCACGCAATGACAATACGTTCCATCAAGTTAACAATTCGTTCACACTATATAACAATTCGTTCTCACGAATTAACAATTCGTTCCCGTGTTATTTCGAACGAATTGTTAAATTGAGGGAACGAATTGTTATTTCGTGGGAACGAATTAATAAAAAAAAGAATTATACGTCCCCTGTGGGGCACAAACTGTCCTTTATATCTGACACATCATTATTATAAATACATTTATAAACCCTTTCAACCCTAAGGAACTGGAATGGACTGTGATATGTTAATTTTGCAACCAATCCAATCATCGCAAAATGATTTTCAGACTATTCCATTTATAAAAAGGGGGTCTTTTTTTTGTTCACAAAAATAAGAAAATTGCTTTCAAACAGTGCAGATCCGGATGAGACGGCTCGTTACGAGCCGGCTCATCTGGATCTGCACTGTTTGCATAAACCGATATAGCTGGCTTCCGGGTTCAAAGGGTCAAAATGTTTACTGACATTTCTATTTATTCTCTGTATTTATTTGTTGATGTACAATGATCATACTGTACTTTATAATCTGTCGAAAATAGTATTGTTTTACGTGACGCATTTAATTAGTGTAAATAATTAAAAATTATCATGTCTCGTTTGCATATGAAAATAGTCTGATACCACCACGTGTCGCTATCATTAAAATAAATATTACTAATTATTTACTCGTAATCTTTATAACTGGTGGAATAGTGACACAATTATACACTTATTTAATTCCTATAATGAACAGTGTGTGCCTACTGAGTGGGCATGTGCCTTTAAACGAATGTTTATGTTGTCCAGGGCCAATATGATATGAGACAAGCCATGTGATTTAGTACCTAATAAGATGTGCGAGTTTTCATGAAAAATATTTACAGAAACTGTGAATTTTCTTCAACTTACTTCGGAATTCTATTCCGCATTTGCTCCGAATATTTCGTCAACTTTTGACTTCAGTCACGGATAATATCGTAAGTTTATTAAATGTTTTTTGTGAAAGGTACAAAATCTCATGGCTTGTCTCATATAATTATGTGTGTGGTATTTGATAGGCATGTTTGTCACTGACATACATCAAGGTGTACATGTATGATCACGTGGTACTAACAACAACAACAAGTACCGATTCAAAGTACGTATTCTTTTATAGTGTCCTTATTACGTAACGGATTTTGATGAAATATGGCGCATCAAACGCGTCTTGTTAAGCTGCATTTGGTGGTCTCTGTATTTTCGCCCAAACTTCTGTCGTTTTTGCCAAGAATCGATTTCCGTGTCTCCGACACGGAAATCGATTCTTCGCAAAAACGACATAAGTCTGTGCCAAACCACATAGACCACAAAATGCAGCTCATGAAGACACGTTTACTGCGCCATATTTCATCAAAATCCGTTGCATATTAAGAAGACTATCAAATAATACATACTTTGGAGTGGGCGACGTTGTTGGTGCTGTAACCACGTGATCATGCACCTTGATATACTAGTAAAGAAAATATGTGAAATTTCTTTATTATGTTATCATTGTGAAATTATCATTAGGAAGTGGTTTCTATTATCGACGCTTTGAATAATTAATTTAATGACAATACATATTAAGTAACCATTGAGTGAAAAGCATATTTATGATATTGAAACAATAACTAGCGCCGCGAACGCTACTTATTTTTAAGTATTATTACCATATTATGTTACCAATCATCGATTTTTCTCCAGGCGTCTATTGGTACTATTGGGTTCGGAAATATGATACAAATCTTCATTTAAGCTATGTTTACCTAATCAGTATACATGTAAATGTATCTGAGACCCATGCCTATAATATATGCAACTTATTTGTGGCTGTGACTGGAGAAATGTGGCCTCTTGATTTTGCCACCATTGTAGATCCAGATCAGCCTGTGCATTCGCAGTCTGATCATGATCTGCACTGTTCAATATTCCATCCATGAAACATCCGCCATGTCTGTAGTAGTATATAGGGAGTCAGTTCGTTACCGCGAAGTGTGGGGGAAGAATTGAAATCAGTGGGTAGCCCCATAGGTACCAAAAATAGTAAAATTTCCTGTTAATTTAAAGCGAAATAAATACAACCCACAGTAAAGCAAAAGGTCATACTATAGTATTAAAATGTGTCCCCGATTTGCAGCGGTTTCGGCTACCCTATTTCAGCTACCCAACGAAATAGTAAGTCGATTTGCAAGGGTTTCGGCTACCTGTTTCAGCTACCCAACGAAATAGTAAGTCGATATCGATACGCGGGAGGTCTCCCATATAGAAAGCGGAGATTTGGTCGAGGCTACCAAGGTTTCGACTACTTTTGCAGTTTTTTGGAAATCGAGAAGTGGACAACATCGGGAGGCCACTGTGCGAACTACAGAATCCGCTTCGGTGTAGAATGGGGGGGGGGGAGCCTCGCACTACACCCAACAAGAAGAAATCCAGATGGTTTGTCCGGTGGCAGTTCTAGCTACCAATCGAAGTTCCCAATAGGGGAGGGTTCGGATACTTTTTTTTCCAAAATGGCTACTGCATGTAGAACGGGTCGCGACTACCAGAGTGCTGGTGTACGGAGTCGCTAGTTTCGTTTTTCCCATTCGGCGTACCGGGCTGTTTTGCGGAGTGCACGAACTGGGCGTCGGGTCTGTTTTCTTCTTCCAGAGGCTATGGGCCTCTAGAGACACGAATGGGAACAGTGGTTTGCAAACCGCGTACACCATCGCAAATACCCCCAGCCACCACTTCGCATTCTCTACGGTTCTCCAGATGTCGTGCACCTCCCGCTCGTCTTTCTTCGGACACTCGGAATCGGCATCGCCGGAAATCGCGTCCAACAGCCTGCGTTCCAGCGCGTCCAACCGCTTCTCCAGGCGTCTCTCCATGTCGAACAGGCGCGTCGATTCTTCGAACGAGCTGGTGTTTCGCACATCTTCTAGTAGAGCCGTGGGGAACTCGGTAAGGCCCACAAAACCAGGCGCGGTCACCCTGTGTACTACGGGGGTAGGGGTTTCTTCTTGTTCTGGGGTTTCTTGTTCTTCGGGTTTTGTACTACGTTCCGCATCGACGGCGTCCCATATTCTTCGAAGGCGAGTGGTACCGATTCCAAATTTCTTCTTCGTATTGTCTGCAGACTCTATACCCCGAAGATTACGGATATCTTCTATATCTTGTTCGGACAAATTTTGCTTTGGTGGCATATTGTTTTGTAGGCACATACAAATATAGTTTGCCCAATGTTCAACATGATTTGCCTAGGTAAAACCAGGCATACTAGCACCACAACTAGGCATACTAATACCACAACTAGGCTTATTCGTTACCAGGCCTAGGCTTACTCGTACCATGCCTAGGCTTACTCGTACCACGACTAGGCATACTAGCACCACAACTAGGCATACTATTACCACAACTAGGCATACTAGTACCACAACTAGGCATACTAGCACCACAACTAGGCATACTAGTACCACAACTAGGCTTACTCGTACCATGCCTAGGCTTACTCGTACCACGACTAGGCATACTAGTACCACAACTAGGCATACTAGTAACACAACTAGGCATACTAGTAACACAACTAGGCATACTAGGTTAGCCCTGAGTTAGATTCAGCTAGCCCTGAGTTAGATTCAGTTACATTCAAAATTTATAACTGGATTATCTAGAGAAAATTGGCCAAAACCTATAGAAAGCGCATATTTTGTCGAGGCTACCAAGGTTTCGGCTACCTTTTTTTAAAGAAAATTAATCTGTAGCTGCACCACCGGTTTCTACATCGTATATAGGTGTGGTAGTTGAAAACAAAATATGCGCTTTCTATAGAGGTTCTTCAAATATGTATTGGATTTATTCGACTGTGGCTCTAGCAGGTTTGCTTGGTGCTGTGTTCAAATTATATAAATACCCTAATAGAAAGCCCACCTGTAATTCAACAAGATATAATTAACCCCTCGTACTATGTCTCTGCCGGAGATATGGATTAATTCGCCATCTTTTCCATGTAGGTTTTTTCGAACTGTTTTATTAATGCTTTCAACAAGTGGGCTCATCATTGAATATTTACAAATTTCAACAGGTTTTCGTTTTGTAATGGCTTCTAGCTCCCTCTCTTCCTCGTGTAACTTTTTTAGACGTTCTATAATTCCGTCTTGGAGACCTAAAATATCCTCATAGCAAGCCTCATCAAATGTTTACGTCTTCTTCTTTTGTAAACATATTTTTAAGATTTATATTTATTTCCAATTGTGAATTAATGTTGGACATTTATATGTAGTTATTTATATATATATATAAAACCATGCCTAAATCGGTTATTACGCAGGAAGCGCTGATAGATATTTTGCAGTCCCGTGGAATTGTTCCTGCCTATGAAGTTAGAAAGAAACACCATATTGGGCCTAAACTGCTTACAAATCTGTGGGAATATGATAAATTTATAATGGGATTATCTAGAGATAATTGGGCAAAAATTAAAAAAAAAACGTGATAAGCCCCCCGTTGGAAGACCTAAGGCGTGTAAAATACCTTCAAAAATTGAACAGGTTTCAACTGCATAATTTTATTTCTGTTAAAATAAATTAATTTATTTTTCAAAATTAAAAACGTCCACAAAATTTAATGAAAGTTTAAAGGGGTTCTGTATGTATCCCATCGTCTAAACCCTTCTCTTGTCATAGTAAGCGGACAGTCCTAATTTATTTTGGGTATATGTTTTCATAACACCATTTCTCATTCTAAACCCTCTGTTTGTTCCTCTATCCGGTCCAACCTGGTGTAGGGCCTCCATATACCTTCTCCATGTAAGACTATTTTGCCTGGCAGACAGCCCCTTCACTGAATGTTTTAATTCATTAGTGGTACATTTTTCAACCAAATAGCATTTACTGGATAGAGCTATTGCACGATCTCCTTGGAACTCTGTTTTAAATAGCCCTTGTTCTCTATTACTCCATTTATCCCATGCTAGCCACTCTTTTTTATGTTTTTTAAAATCCTCCACCATTTCTGGTTTTATCATTCCATCCAAATCTCCACCCTTCATACTAACCCCCATATACAAACTATCAGTATCCATCTGTATTAGTTCAAAATCTGCTCTATCTACGTATTTGTCCATAAAATCATAATAAAATTCTAACATTCTTAGTTTTGCATATTGGTATACAGCAATCCCATAGTGAAATGGACGAGTCATATTGGCATTTACTTTTCTTGAGGATATTTCGTAAGAATCTCCTATTTCCTCTAAATCATCGAAATACGCTGATCTTAAAGCTTTGTCCACACATTTTTTCATCTTTTGTATACGTTGTGTTGAGGTGTTTTTCAGGGGATTCTATCATTTTCCCACAACATGAGTTACCTAATAGTTTCATTATATCTGCAATTGGGGACTTGGAGCTATCAACATCTCCGGATCTCCTGCTGAAGTAACTTCTTTAACAAACCATTCAAAGGGCTTACCTGCTGTATAATTTATTACTCTGTAAATCCCTGTAATTTCTAAACCATGCTTCAGATACCATTTTAATAATGGGGAAAATAGTAATACTTTTTGAGCAAGACATTGCCCCTACTAGTTTTCTACCATCTCCTCTTGCGGTTAGTTTCTTGTAAATACTGTAACATCTTCTCTGGAACTTCCTCCTCCTCTACAATCCTATTTATAAATATTGGGGACATTTCCGAAAACTTCTCTTTTAAACTACTGGGAACCTCTATATCTACTTCAGCAAAGCCAAACCACTTATCTTTTAAAACCGCCTTGGAAAACTTATTTATTTTAATAGGGTCGCGAGGGTGCTGCTTTCCTCGTGTAGTTTCCCTTCGCCACATGGCATATGTTTGCTTAATGTTGATAAATATAGGGCGTTTGCATCAAAACCAAGTACGGCTTCGCAAAGCTTTCCATTTCCATCTGGGGCTGACCTAATTCTCGTAACACCTGCTTCAGTGTATCTTGTAAACACAATTGATGGACCTCCAACTAATGCTCCTTTTAACATTTCATATATTTCCTCACCAGGGGCATACAGTGGCGGACATATCGCGTCTGTTATCTTACTCTCTTTGGTTTGGTAAGGTTTTATATGGTTTTTTATCGTTCCTCTGAGAATATATTGTAAAGCAACTCCTGGTAGGGTAACTGCATCTTTAAACATATCTATACCTTTTGTATGATAAAATTTTGTCATTTTTCCGATAGCTTCTAAAAAGGGGAGGCCAACATCCAAGTTGTTATAGTATTTTAACCAGTCTTTGAACGACTTCATATTTAATCTGTTATAAATGTTGTTGCACTCTTCTAACTGTTTTTTGGTTATCGCTTTATTTGGAGTTAATTTATTTGTCCAATTTTTAAGTGGTGGTAAACCCTCATAAGCTAGTTTATCGGGAGAATCAAACCATTCATAGGGGAAGAAGGATTTTTCACCTTCGCATCCATAAGCCTTAACCCATCTATCGTAATCGATACCAGGGGCAAGATACAATTTTACATCTAAAAACCTAAATTCTGGGGTAAATAGAAAAATGGTTGTATTAGCTTTCTTACCTACTAGTACCTTAGAGGTTTTATCCGTTAAAACGTCAACTAAATGCTTCTTTATTAAATTAAGATCTTGATTACTGGAATTGAACCCAATTACTGGGACTTGGGAAATCCATCGGGTGATTTCTCGCTGCTGAGAAGTGTAAAGATACTCCATGTCTGCAGGGTACCCATATGTATTGCTACTCACCACGGCCTCTCGGATATTATCTTCCCTCCTCTTTACATCTTCCATAAATAGGGTTACTAATTGTTTTGGAGAAGTATCACATATGTGAGTTATATTGTTGGATAGAGTATCCCCTATATTAACACTTATTGGGACATGTTCGTTTATAAACTCTAGATCTTTAGTTGGGTTCCGTTTTTCTTTACTTACGTCTAAATATGCCTCAAAATCGTATACTATATGATACGGATAAATTATTGTAGGAAGTTTTTCGAGCGCGTTTACGTCCTCAGATTTACAAATTGCATCATACTCGCATTCAAAAATAGTTACTAATTTACACTTACCCTCAATTGCTTCGTCTCTCTCGTTGGATTTTCTAAGCTTTATTTTATAATCTTTGCAATGTTTGGAACACCCGTGCCAATAACAGCCGTGAAATTGATAAACCGTATCAGTCATAGGGCAATACCCATCCACTGGGGCTCCCGCAATTATTCTTTCTCCACCGTGGCCACATACTGCAGTGTGAATGTGGGGTCCTGGCAAAGATTTTATCCAACTACATGTAATTGATTTCCTGCTACAACTGTGTTTTGGATAGAAAGCTCTTTCGAACGCTGATACTGGTCGATCTATTTTTTCCCCTTTACACGATACTTTGGTTAATCCCTTCATACAAGTCAATGCGTGTCTGGTTAAATTACTGACCTTTGTGAAACGTTGTTTACAGTCAAAACAGCAATAATTATTGTCAGCGCTTTATTCATATCTGTAATGAGAAAGGCGTGATCGTTATAGATGCCTATTTTCATCTTTTTATTACCAATCTTATCGTAATGTGCGGCTACTTTTCTCAAATACCATGTTCCCTCTTCTGTAGGTTCGTATGCATCAATACCTATTTTAAAACACTCTTCTATTTTCTTGATATCTCCAAATAATATGGGTCCTTCGGGTTTCGGTAATTTGTGGGTTTTACAGAACTGTAAATATTGTTGCTGGAGTTCTTTGGTCAACGTTAAACATCTATCGGCCCTAAGCTTCGATGTGTGGGGCACCAAGCATCTGAACAAACAAAGATCATCATTGAAACTATCCAGGGGCTTCGTCCCTTTCTTATAACGTAACCACTCTGGCATTCGACCTCCTGCCACTTTTTCGGATTTCATTGCGGCATCTCCTTAGGAATTTCGTACCCCTTTAAAGCTGTTCCATATACTATTTTAACGCTGACACCCATCCATCTTACAAACCTCTATTTTGTGCTTGGCCTATCTATTTTATCTATGTTTAATCTATGCTCTTCTTGTTTATTAATCCACTCTTCAACCTCATCGTAACCCCTAAACCACGGACTTCCGGATAAATTTTTATAAAATACCAACGTTGTCGGCTTTCCTCTTGCGTCTCTCTCCTCTTGGTGAATTAATTTGTAAGAAAAAGAGAATCTTAGGTAAAAACTGTCAGTTAACAAAGGCTCTAACTCACCCATTATCCTTTTGCTGTTATTTATTTGAAGTTTTCTTTTCAGGGTTATTGTAGTTATTCTACGCCCTTTTACTATTTCTTTTTCTTTTTGTTTAGAATCTTCTAATATTTCACCCCTTCCTCTATTAACTGTTGTAATAAACGCGCTTTCTGCACTCGTTTTTGAGGTTTGCCAATGTTCCTGCTTCTAAGACTGAGGGAAGCCTCATCAGCTATATTCTGTGCTATCTTTTCTATATTCTTTTCTTCCACACCCTTAAATACCTCCCGAGACATTGCACGAGCCATTCTTTTCATAAATTCCTCATTGTTTTCCTTATTTATTAGTGTAGTTAACCCCCTTTCCCTTAACCTAGTTTGAAAAAGGTGTACCATTCTTATTAATTCTGACCTTAATTCCCGAATCCTAGGGGAAGAACTTTTAGATGGATTTACACCCCTTTTATCGCTAATCCTTGTGCGAGTTAACTTAGGGCGAGGCGCTCTCGTAACTTTTTTACGTATATCTGTCATTTTTTCTAATCGTGGAAATTTATTGTTTTATAAATATACCTGTATGGTTTATGTTTCAATAGGGTGTTTTTCATTTTTGGAAATTAATTAATTAGTTATTTATCTATTAAAACACCTCATACTACAGTATAGAAGACACATATTTTGTCGGGGCTAGGGGGCTTTCTGCTAGTTTTCTCGTGTTCAATAGGGTGTATTCTATTTTCCCACAGTATAAAATAGTTCCCGATGCACAGTTCGTACGCTACCCAAAGCTCTCTCCCTCCCCCTATTCTCGCTCCGTTTTCGATATGGACTAGAAAAAGAGCGGCCATTCCTATATGGGAGACCTCCCGCGTATCGATATCGACTTACTATTTCGTTGGGTAGCTGAAACAGGTAGCCGAAACCCTTGCAAATCGACTTACTATTTCGTTGGGTAGCTGAAATAGGGTAGCCGAAACCGCTGCAAATCGGGGACACATTTTAATACTATAGTATGACCTTTTGTTTTACTGTGGGTTGTATTTATTTCGCTTTAAATTAACAGGAAATTTTACTATTTTTGGTACCTATGGGGCTACCCACTGATTTCAATTCTTCCCCCACACTTCGCGGTAACGAACTGACTCCCTATATACTACTCCTGTAACAAGGAATACAGGTCGTTATCAGGCTACATGAGTGTGCTATTTGATCTGCAGCTACACTGGTCACAAATCCCATATGCCCCATTTCTCCAGTCACAACCACAAATATATAATTATGTATATGTCGGAAGGATGTCGTAAATCGGTGTCACATGTATCTGCACAGTCAGGCCTGGTTCTACGGAGCTCCGTAGGGGACATGGGTTTTTTTATTAATTCGTTCCCACGAAATAACAATTCGTTCCCTCAATTTAACAATTCGTTTTTTCGAATTAACAATTCGTTCCCACGAAATAACAATTCGTTCCCTCAATTTAACAATTCGTTTTCTCGAAATAACAATTCGTTCCCACGATATAACAATTCGTTCCCTCGAATTAACAATTCATTCCCACGAATTAACAACTCGTTCCCGTGGGAACGAATTATTATTTAGTGGGAACGAATTGTTATTTCGTGGGAACGAATTAATAAAAAAAAAGAATTCTACGTCCACTGGGGGCCTCCGTAGGTTCTGCCGGTAGACAGAATGGCTTCGTATCAGTTCGCAGGAGGGTACGGTAGAATATCATGAACTAGAATGTTCACAAATGGCATAGTCTTTTTTTATTCGTGCGTTAGCGAAGAATTATGCAACCAACATCCAAATTTGAGGTGTTACAGCTTTTATACAAATGAACTAACGTCGGTCGCAGCATATATTTTGCGGGTTGAACTTTTATAAAACACGGGTCTTACGCCATAAAAAAGTATTAATTTATGTTATTGCAAATGTTTCCGTAGTCTAACCGCCATACTCGATTATTTGTGATTCACAACTCCATGGTCAGGTGCACGAATACAATCCTGCGGTTTTGCAAAAAAAATCTATTTTTAACTCGTTGTTGTTGCAGTAGTTGCTGCTGTGAAATTCCCGCGCTTGATTTTCGCGAAACGCCTTCCACTCTGAAGATTAATTATTAGTATATGTGTCATCCACAAACACATACTGCGAATATATGTTCAGGACGTTCAGTCCTTTGATTTCTCCAGTAACAGCTAAGGTCAGATATTTGTGGTTATGAATAATGGACAATTAGACCAACCTGCACATCCGAGCGGTATGAACAGACTCTGCACTGTTTCTCAGTCAGTGAGTAAAACACGCGTTTCTTATAGCAAACGGTATTGTTCCATGTCAGTTTGTGGGAAGATAGTAGAATATCAGGAATTAGATTTCCGCATATTGCAGAAGCCTATTCTCTCCAGAATAATAACAACACAGATCAGTTATATAGAACACGTACTCTACTTCACCTCTATGCATATGAGACTCGCTATGAGATTGTGTACCTTTGGACTCCGAAGGTACAAAATCACATGGCTTGTCTCATATGTGGCTGTGACTGGAGAAATGGGGGTTATGCGATTTGTGACCAGTGTAGCTCCTGATCAAATAGCACACCACTGTAGCCTGATAGCGATATATATTGCTGGTTGGAAAACATGAAGGATGCTTTATTAATGGAATGGTGAACAGTGCAGATCTTGATCGGACTGTGCGGATGCACAAGCTGATCTGGATCTACACTGGTCGCAAATTCCACAAGCCCATTTTCTCCAGTCACAGACACATATAAGTTATACACGAGACGGGCGCATACATAAGATAACATTGACCCCTGACCGACAAACGTGTTACTAGAGTATTTGACACAGTTACCATATACAGGTAACAAGGTGCATGCTCACGTGGTTACAACAACAACAACGTCGCCCACTCCAAAGTAAGTATAATTTGATATTTTCCTTAATATACAACGCATTTTGATGAAATATGGCGCAGCAAACGTGTCTTCATGAGCTGCATTTGGTGGTCCAGGGAGTTCGGCACATACTTATGTCGTTTTTGCGAAGACTCTTCGCAAAAACGACAAAAGTGTGGGCGAAAATACAGAGACCACCAAATGCAGCTTAACAAGACGCGTTCAAGTTTGATGCGCCATATTTCATCAAATTCCGTTACGTAATAAGGACAATATAAAAAAATAAGTACTTTGAATCAGATGGATTCTGGAAGTTTCAGTACTTGTTGTTGTTGTTAGTACCACGTGATCACACACCTTGGGTAATGTCGAGTATGGAAGGCGTTCGAGCCAATTCCACTCTTAAGGTTTAACCACGCTAAATCATCAGATATCTATGCGCGGTATAGTAGTACGTTAAAACATAAGCCAGATTTGTTATGCCATAGACACTCTTTGCTTACAGAAACCAGTCAAGTGATGCACTGGTCTACTTCACAGGCATTTTAATGTATCATTTACATCAGTTTTAAGCATATTTGTTGGGATTATTTTGCAAGTCGAAGCATGTTTGTCATGTGAGGCAGTTTCGATTCCAGCCGCTGACTTTTAGCGTGAATTTGAATTTATCTTTCTTAACAATAATATATATTTTAATTAGTGAATATCCAAAGCGGAATGGGTAATAATTATGACGTTATAAAGAAAATAAGCAGGTATAACCCTCTCAATTTGTGCTCAACGTCGGGAATATGCAATCCAAGATGGCCGTCATTATATGTTCTATCAAAATCGCACTTAGTATACCTTTCACATGAGCTTCCAGAATGTGTTAGGGTCAACGGGATCGTTTTATACGAGTGATATACCTGATCTTACTTTGATTCAAAGATAAGTGTAAATGTGATGGACTATATGTATAACATATATGTGAACACTGCCTAGTTACTGTATCCTAAACGGTACATGGAGTGGCCAAGTCGGCCATCTTTGTTTGACCTCTTCTGGCGTTTTACAAGTAGGTACATGTATAACCTTCTAACTTCTTAGTACATAACTACTGTCTGTTTCACGAAAGCTACCCAAATTGTACGGCTATATAAACAATTCAAAAACAATATATTTTTTGATAATATTAAATTAAAGGAAAACTTAAGAATGAGCCTTCTTTTTATTTCGTGAAATTTGGTCAAATATTGATTTTATTGCGAAAAAACAATTTCCCCATGTTAAATCCCCATAGACATCTTCACAGAGTGAAGATGTCTATGGGGATTTAACATGGGAAAATTTGTTAGAATTTCAGAAATACTGGACCGATTTTCAAAATTTAACTTTTGTTTTCTTAGTTAGATCATTTCCAAGCTATCTAGCCAAGTTTCGGAGTCAATTTCCAAAAGTTTCGTTTTTTGACTCCTCCCACACTCCTCTACCTCTTTTCCCCCCATGTTAAATTCCCATAGAGAAATAAAATTTTCGTAATAAAATCAATATTTGACCAAATTTCACGAAGTAAAAAGAAGGCTCATTCTTAAATTTTCATTTAATCTAATACTACCGACAAAAATATTGTTTTTGTGTTGTTTATATGGCCGTAAAATTTGGGCAGCTTTCGTGAAACAGACAGTAGGGCCCTATAGGTTTCGCCATGTCGGGCCGTCTGTCTGTCCGTCCGTTTATTTTGTGAAAGTGTGTGTAAAAGTTTCTCAAATTAATTTATGTTTGCCTTCAGCTAATATCGTCATATTGCACACATGCATTACTTAGTAACGATGCATCCTTTCACATTAATACAATTACCCTCGCTACTGATCATACGTCCGTCCGTCTGTCTGTTTATTTTTTTTTTAAAGTTTTTGTAAAAGTTTCTCAAATAGGGCTATAAGTGCGTCAACAGACCACATGTTTTTAGTATTAAATCTGGAATCCAAAATGGCCGACAGTTCATTTTTTTTATAAAAAAATAACGTTAGCTTTTCAATCGACCTTGGATTACATAGACAAATCATATCAGAGTGTACCGGATCAGTTTAGCCTGTTGTATTTATAGAGAATAGAATATTTATAGAGAATGGGAACAAATATCCGGCAAGGCTCAAGAATTTCTTTATTTCTCATCAGAAGTATATGTTGTGACCACTCATTTGAACCGTCTCGCCGAGAAGGTTCAAATGAGTGGTCACAACATATACTTTGGTTCAGAAATAAGGAAAATAGATAGAGAATAGTAGGTTAGTGCCGTGAATGGGAAAAAATATCTTGCAAGGCTCAGGAAACGGGAAGGGCGAGGCTCTTCCGTGCCGCGCCAGTTATTTTTCCCATTCACGGCACTAACCTACTATTCGATTTATCCCGTCAACACCTACAAATGGCCGTAAAATGCAAAAATTGTATTGACTGGATATCAAAAATGTTTCACGGCACCGTGTTTCACGGCACATACGCACTGTGTTGACGGGATAAATTGTTATGTCTAATTCATAAATAAATACTGTTTAAACCAATATTTATCCGGTATATTAACGTTTTACCTGTGGAATAATCATACGTTGTAATAGTTCGGCAATACTATATAACCACACGAGGCAGGGACGTACAATTATTTTTTTATTAATTCGTTCCCACGAAATAACAATTCGTTCTCTCAATTTAACAATTCGTTCCCTCAATTTAACAAGTGTTCCCATGAAATAACAATTCGTTCCTACGGAACAAAACGAATTGTTAATTCGAGGGAACGAATTGTTAAATTGAGGGAACGAATTGTTATTTCGTGGGAACGAATTAATGAAAAAAATCCATGTCCCCTGCGGGGGCTTCGTTAGTTTAACAGTCATTGCCTTATTAGCATATAACATTGACGCGCGTAGATCCAAGGGGATTGGAATATTAATATTTAATACTATGCGTTCCTGTTTTTAAACGGATTTATAACGGTTAAAATGATATATAATTGTAATTTGTGTATTGCCCGTATTAATAACAGTTCTCCAGTCACAGCCATATATATCTTAACCTTGTGCAACCCGATGCAAAAACTCGAATACTCGAGTTTTCTAGTATCTGGTCGATATTCGTTTTTCTAGTATCGGTTAAAGGTACATGCCCACTCAGTAGGCACAACATGTTATTTATATCAGAGACATCATCTGATACATTTTCTGGAAAAATAACATTCATTCCCCATTACACCACGTATCGATTGACATTATTATACATTTTATATCAGACTTAACTTTCCACACTGATATCAGGGGCGATAACCGTGTTTCCTTAAAATGTTACATTACTATTTATACTCTGTATTTATTTTCTGATGTGCAATTATTATACTTTATAATCTGTCGAAATATTTATTTTTTTCAGGTGACGCATTTAATTAATATAAATAATTAAAAAATACCACAACTCATTTGCATACGAAAATAGCATGATACAAACGTGTGTAACTATCAGTAAAATAAATATTACTAAATGATTATATCTGTATAGCGGCCACTTGTAATCTTTAGAACTGGTGGAATAGTGACACAATTATACACTTATTTAATTCCTATAAAGAACATTTTGTGGCTACCGAGTGGGTATGTACCTTTAACATATTGTGATAATTAATACATGCACATGGTCAAACCAACAATAGCCCGCCGATCAACTTGGACCTACTTGGCGCCCGGGTTATCACCTACGACCTGTACCTGTTAGATATATTATATTTAAGGTTAGGAATTGGGAATATCTATAGCACATATTACGGGGCGCCAAGTGGGACATGGCTCAATTTTGTCAACAAAATTCATTTTTGTGCCACAAAATTTAATTCTGTGTCACAAAATTCACTTTTGTGGCACAGAATTCAATTCTGTGTCACAAAATTCAATTCTATTTTTGTGCCACAAAATTTAATTCTGTGTCACAAAATTCACTTTTGTGCCACAAAATTCAATTCTGTGTCACAAAATTCAATTCTGTGCCACAGAATTCAATTCTGTGTCACAAAATTCAATTCTGTCAATTCTGCACACGCATGTAAGAAGGACTACCATTGGTCAGAAACTGCACTGGAGAAATGGGTCACGGTCGCCGATCTACACATTCAATGTCGATGATTCATTTCTCATTCTGCCGATGATTCATTTCTCATTCTGCCATTTTGCTTCAACTATCTCCAAACAGTCAAACGTTGACAAACTCATTCGTATTTAAACACTCATTTGCGTTATAATTGTACACATAATTCATGTACATGTAGATCTCCCGCGAGTACTGACGTCATGTATTGTGTATCGTAAGGTACATCTGCCCCGATTAAATCAATAATACACGCTCTGTGGCCTGTGTTCTGACTGCTGTCTGTGTTTATAAACAGAATGTGTGTATTGGGCCATTTGAGGAAACCATTTGTAGTATTTGTGTAGATACCATGGATACTAAGATGGTGTATACTGTAAATAATGCATGTAGACACATAGTTGCGAACACGTAACTTCGCAACTAGTAGACAAAGATCCAATACCATTTGTTTCACAAGGTTAGATCTACTGTTAGAATACGACGTCATCTAATGTCATTTTCGAGCATAAAACGTTACCTGATAAATAGAATACCAGGCTAGTGTATTTTAATATCAAGTTTATCAGGCTCGGCTTGGAAACGGTAGGAATTCCTCGACAAGCCTCGGAATTCCTACGTGTTTCCTAGCCTTGCCTGGATAAACTTGATATCCAAATACACTAGCCTGGTATTCTCTATATATGGGCATGCTCTCAGGTCTAGCTATGTCCCGGCTCCTTTATGTTTGACCCTGTTTACATAATTGAGGGAAAATTCTGAACATTTTTCTTATTTCTCCTTCAAAGTATATAGCTTATATGGTGTGACCACTCATTTGTAATCATAATATAACCAAAATAACTGTCCATAAAGAAGTATAATATTGATATATTGGGTTATATTTTCGCATTGAAATATTTAAACCTGCAAGTGTACTCACCATCTAGTAAAATGGACTAAGACCGATCTCAACCAATCAACGTAGAGATGACATAGACTATCCTACGCAAACTAATTTTTGTGGACAAAAATGAATTCTGTCCCACGAAACTGAATTTTCTTCACAAAATTCAATTTTGTAAGACAGAATTGACAGAATTGAATTTTGTGACACAGAATTGAATTTTGTGATACAGAATTGAATTTTGTGATTTTTAGTGTTACAAAACTCAATTTTGTACACATAATTAACCTGTCCTGCATGGCGCCCCGTACATATAAGACAGGCGATGTAAATAGCGTCATAAGATGACAATATTTTCAGGGTACATGCGGAATTATATTCCGCATGTACTTTGAAAATTTTGTCAACTTTTGACTTAATTTATGAAAAATATTGTAAATTTTGTAAACGTATTTCATGAAATTACGCAGATGTCCGAAGGTTCAAAATCCCATGACGTGTCTCATATGTGGCTGTGACTGGGGAAATATGACATAATATAAGATTTGTGACCAGCGCAGCTCTTGATCAAGTCGTATACTCTTGTAACCTGATAACGATATGTCGTGTTTGTCAACTGCATGGCAGGTATTTATTTCATTGACGGCGGGGTAAACAGTGCTGGGGGCCGTTTCACTAAACTTCATACGACTAAAATGTTCGTAGGTGCAAAATTATGATATTCTATGATAGTAATTTCACATTAAGGACCCGTTCTATACCTGATCATCGTTTGATTCAAAGATAATTGCTTCGTAAACGTGATAGAATATATGTATAACATATCTGTGAATACTGCCTCATTACTGTATCCTGAACGGCACATGGAGTGGCCAAGTCGGCCATCTTTGTGTGTTCCAGCCATCAGCCAGTTTCACCTGTTCTGAAATTTGACAAAGAACTCAAAATGTGAAGTAGAACATATAATATAATGTAGCTAATCACATGTAGACGGCCCGCCAGGGCATGAACAAAAACTTTTGATGGCATTTTTTGTTACAAATGGGTACCCATGCTAGTTTAT
>CM055281.1:6040852-6091504 GCA_029237695.1 Conchocele bisecta
TTGTGTGTGTACCACGTGATCATGCACATTGATTTTACCAATCATCGATTTTTTTGCGGGCGACTATTGGTACTATTGGTTTCAGAAATACGATACAAATCTTCATTTATAATATACCTACCCATGAAATACATAGTTATACGATGTAAATAAAAGTCATATGTTCTCATCGATGAAATAAACAACTTCTGGTGAAAATACGACTACTTCCGCTATCTATATTCATAACGCGCAGCTACAGTGCCGGACTGCAAATAGGCTGCAAATACACATTCATTACCATATAAAGTCTAAAAAACTGGTAATTTCCATGGAGCGGTATATAATAAATAGAATATTCATATTTTTTCAACGAATATGACATACAGTATAGGTTCATTGAGTGGTGTGAAATGTCCATAGTTCACGAGTGCCGTTAGGCACGAGTGAAATATGGACATGTCACACCACGAGATGAACATATATGTCATATTCGTTGCAAAAATATGAATATCCTCTATTTAATCTATTTTCAGCTAATCAGTTTCGTCACTTTCTATGCATTATTGTGGGTGGCAGGTAGGAGCACGCTATGGGTAATTTAACGATCGGGATTCATCCTTACCGGAATAACGAACGAATATCTGGTTTAGCCCACAGGTCCGTGTTTGGAATTCTTGTATGTGAAGGTCATAGCCCTTGTATGAGTAATACGATTATTCCTAATCCTATTACTTTCAGGGGTCGGGGCCAAGTGACTTTGGTGCGGTATGGACCTGGCAGCAGGTCAGGTTATTCTAATTTCGGGTCTGAATATATTTTTTCACGATGTAAATATTCCGTTGTGATTTTGGGATTTTCCTCCCAATGCAGCATGTTAATTACGGGATCGAACCCGTTGGCCCTGCCTTACATAACATTAGCTGTTGATAGGCCGTTAAACACCAATAGACAAACAAATAAACTATGCATGTGCATGTATCTGAGACCCAGTGCCTTTAATATGTATGCAACTACATTGTGGCTGTGACTTGAGAAATGTGGCTTATTGGGTTTGCCACAATTGTAAATACCAAGTTGTACTGCCATATAAACAATGCAAAAAGGATATATATATTTTCATTACTATTAAATTTGATTACAATTTAAGAATGCTCCTTCTTTTTATTTCGTGAAATGTGGTCAAATATTGATTTTATTCACTATGGGAATTTAACATCGGGGAAAAGAGATGGAGAACCTGGAAGAGGGATCGGAAAATGAAACCTTTTAGAAATTAACTCTGAAAATTGGCTAGATAGCCTGGAAATGATCTAACTAACAAAATGAAAGATACATTTTGAAAATCGGTGCACTATTTCCGAAATTAGAAACAAATCCCCATTTTAAATCCCCATAGACATCCTCACTGCCTGATCGCCAAACGATGTTTTGTATCTATCTATGGTTTGTTTGTCTAGTGGTAGTACTTCGATTGCATGACTCTGCTCAGTATCTGTCTAGGATTTGTATATCTAGTGTTAGTACTTCGAGTGCATGACTGTGTGCAGTATCCGTCTATGTTAGTACTTTGATTTCTGGACTCTGCTTCTATCCCTCAACACTCTCCGCAGTATTTTGCCCGATGCACTCCGCGGTATTTCTGTTACGAGCTCCACAACTCCCCGCAGCTTCATTTGGGGAGCCACAAAACCGACAACGTAGTTATAATATGTGACTGTGACTGAAGATATGGGGGTTAAGGGTTTACCAGTGTAGATCCAGGTCAGCCTGTGCATCCACACAGTCTGATTAGGATTTGCACTGTTTGCCAGAATCAATGAAACACCCGTCATGCTTCTACCGAGCATTCAAAATCGTTATTGGGCTACATGAGTGTGCGATTTGATTAGGTCACAATTCCCACACGAACCACTTATATGTTATTATGTGGTTTATTTACATCTTTGAAACTATCCGAAAATGCAGTGTAAATATAAGTAATAAAACCATGGGCAGGTGCGCTTACTGTATTAAAAATGTACGAACACTAGTTGGTCTGTTTAAAGTTTGCAAGGAGTCATTCGGACTCCACGCACTTTAAACAGACCAACTGTTGTTCATAATACAGTAAAGGCAACAGCCCATGGTTTTATTCCTTAAGTAAATGCAACAGCCCATGATTTTATTACTTAAATACATACTTTGTTCTATTTTCCATTTAATATAGAGAGATATTCCATGACGCGGGGGTCGACTAAAACGTTGAAATTCACTTTGCACTTCCGCACACCATAAGGAAGCGACACACCAAATATCAAGTCTCCAGCTAGTATCACAGATTCAGAACTAATTTAATAGCAATCGGGAATGGACAAAGAAGAGCCACTTGTGTTGTTAAAGGTTTGAAACATCTCACATATGAGGAAGGCATTCGTGAATTTGGTTTGCCGACGTTATGCTATCGCCGAGACAGGGTAGACATGATTCAGGTCTACAAATAATGAACGGCTTCGACATTGTTACGATTCCAAATATAGAGAATAGTAGGTTAGTGCCGTGAATGGGAAAAATATCTGGCAAGGCTTAGGAAACGGGATTGGATGGGCGAGGCTCTACCGGGCACATCCCATTTCCGTGCCGCGTCAGATATTTTGTCCCATTCACGGCACTAACCTACTACATGTATTGTATATATCCCGTCAACACGTACACATGGCTTTAAATGGAAAAGAATAACCCCAGCCAGTCATTAGGTCGTATGAACAGGATATCAAAAATGTTTCACGGCACCGTGTTACACGGCACATACACACTGTGTTGACGGACTAAATAAGGTTATCCGAAACAACCCTTACTCGGGGACACAGTCTGCAACGTGCCAAGCAACAGTCGGCTACAAGACAGAACCAATACAAATTCTCGAACAGATTGAATCCATGGAACGATCTGCCGGAGGATGTGGTACTTGTAGTCAAAATGAATAGTTTTAAATGTGGGCTGAATAGTGCCTGGAAATACAAAGCCAATCAATGTGAAATATAGACCCTCAGTTTATCGGTACCTGAACATTAATCTGCCGTCTTCCTGTGCAACATAAATTCTAAAAAAATATCAAAAGTTATTAACAGTATTGCTAACTTACGGTCAGTACAGTCAATGGTATGGTTTAAACGATTTATTTCTTACAAGAAACGTGACAGACGGACATACGGATACAGCCAAGTGACATCCCTTAGGTGGTACATTCATAGTTTTCAAACAAAGGAATGATCACCGAAACAGACTACATGTAGGGTTACGCTGTTACGGAATGAGTTGCATTGTTTTATTCCGTCTTAGATCAAGACGGAAACAATATAGCCATTTTATTTTCAAAAAGTGCGTATAATTACAGATTACAATGTATATTGCTTCTGTTAGTCGTATGCGGTGATTATCATGCACATCTGGATGGCATCTTGTAATTTTGGATTTCTCATACAGCTGACTTGCAACTTGCCAGGTCTCTAAACAGAACATTCGATTTCGAAAGCTTCTACTGAACGTAACTGCTACAAACTGCTGTAGTTCGGAAGCGTTCGTCTGTTTTCCCGCCTTCAGTACGATGTACGCTCGTGGTATTTCGCCCACCTCTTCGTCAGCAACCCCTACATGCACAACGTAGACATAGAGAATACCAGGCTAAAGTCTTTTGATATCAAGTTTATCAGACGAGGCTAGGAAACGCGTAGGAATTCCGAGGCTCTACCGTTCCATTTGGGAACAATCAACAAATCTTCTCTGTAAATTAAATGAGTTTTATATTAATTTGCGGATATGTCTATAAATTGAAAACGAGTAGATTATTGGCTTTACCTATGACTCCGACGTCACCAACGGCGTCGTGACGTAACAGGATGTCCTCCAATGTGGCGGGGGCGACTTGGTAGCCTTTATACTTGATCAGCTCTTTGATTCGATCGACGATAAAGTAGAATCCGTCTTCGTCCCGGTAACCTATGTCGCCTTTGGAGAACATTTCCAGTTGGAAAGGACGCTACGGGTACAATGTACCCGCTATTTAGTTGCGGGAAGTAACTCTGCAAAACTCCCATATCGTCCATAGCATGGATGTTACGGGAGTTTTGCAAAGTTACTGCCCGCAACTACATTCCCACTATGCAAAGGACGTCACGAGGACATGCTATTTAATTGAGGGCTGTAACTCCCATGCTACGGACGGTATGGAGTTTTGCAGAGTTGCTGCCCGCAACTACCTGTTATTTTGTCCGCGTCTCCATGAGTTTCCTTAAATGTCTGACCTCGGGGCCCAGTTGCCATTTGGATGAGATGAAGCACCCATGTAATTACAGCCGCGATTTGTTCCTGGTCCAACTTTTACTAAAGAAATCATTGTTTTATAATTAAAAGAATGAAAACGATTTGAAAATAATGTGTAAAAGTCACAATATGCGTTGTGAAAAATGAAACATTAGAAAATGGGGCCTCCATTGGATATATAATTCTCAAATTTTCAAACTCCTAACTTTTTTGTTAGGTCTAGTTGAATTATTGTCTCAATAACCCGAATTCTCTGTCTGTAATGCAGGGCGACTTCACTACGTTACAGACAGAACATTCATGCTATTGTCTCACCTGTCCTCGTACATTCGTCTGGTAGAAACCTTTGCCTCGTTTCGGCTGGTAGGTTCAGGTAACCTAGACACACCTGTGGACCTCGTATCCACAGTTCGCTCTCTCTGTTTATCCCTAACCCCTTCCCTGTATCCGGATCTACACTCTGTGATATAACGATGTTATAGCTTTAAGAATGATATGTACGTGTACTTAGTAGCATATATCCGCAAAATGCTGTATTATCTACTCTATATGTTGTGTTTGCATGTACATGTATATCATTTATTATGATCATTGAATAATGATACCGGTATCACACATGATCTATCGTTAGTATAATTAATCTTGCTTCGCTTGCAAATATACCAATATACACCAGGCAGTGTTATTTCAGTTATTTCCACTGAAATAATTCATCCAACTTGTTAACAACATGGTCATGATGATTACCACCGAGGTAAAGTAGAAATGTACATGTAATATACCCAGAATAGTAAACCGACACGTTATAATAATATACCATATAGAACAGGCAAGCTAACTGCGGTAGTCACAGAATTTGACACTGGACAACTGCGCACTCTGTAACTACATGTAGCTGCGCAATCAAACCTCCAATCAAATAAAGACGTACATTGTAAGATATACATGTAGGTAACATATAAATTGAATGCAACCAATGCGTCAGTGTGACTGTGCAAGTGCTTACAATGGACACCGATGTAACGATTCTTTAGACGGCATCAGTTAAATGGTGCATTCAGTGAGAATGTCCGCATTACGGCTGAAATAGAATTAGGAAACATACGCGATACATTTTACAAAATGTGTCGTCAATTAAGTGTTCTTAAATCTGGTCAACAATCAACGTTACTTACAGCCACAATATTGATTTATCTGAATCGATACCTTGAAGTACGTATATGCTATATGACAGAATATGGCCGTGCAATCATGGACTGGTGCTAGTTACAGAGATGTCAGAAGATGTACTTGCCTTCACCTCTGTGAGTGGCAGTGGCTTTCCTACTGACTTGTCTCTAAACGCTGTATCTGTATTCAGGTGGGTGACTCCTGTTTCCGCCTGTCCATAACCTACAAAGTAAAGCGTGCTGGAGCGTGGGTCTATACCAACCCGTGCTTGCTCATGTTTGTTCGAAATCAGTAGGTTTCATTGGTCGAGGCTGCGCTAGACTCTGTTCCAGTCAATCAAACGGCGTGCTTTCTGGTATGAATTTTGAGAAATTGTTTGGAAAGATTTATAACAAATAGCCTGTGAAATGTTTAACCCTTTCAACACTACATTCCTATTTAACGGTGTGTGTAAACAGTGTATATCCCAATGAGCCATCTCGTGACGAGCCGCCTAATCGGGATTTGCACATTTTTCAAGAAAGTTCCAATATTTTAGTAAAAGGAACACACCCTTCTTGTAAATGAACTAGTCTGATCATCATTTTGTTACAATTGGATAGGTCCGACAATGAATAAAATCCATTCCAGTTACTTAATGCTGAAATGGTGCATGGACTCCACGCACTTTAAACAGACCTTGTGTATTTCATTCTACAGTACTGTAGCACCGCTCAGACTCAGCCAAGCTGCTTGACTGTGAACACGATATTCAAGCATTTTTAATAAAACAATTGACAACTATTGGCAAGATGAGCGCAGGCGGTAGTTTAGCATACTGATTCAGAATAAACCTTGAGTAATGTGGTCCGAATTAAACCTCTTCTTGATCACGTGTTCGATCTCCTCGCTAAGCGGTGTTGCACCACACATGATCCTATTTACTGACAAAAGGTCATACTTGGCTATCCTCGGATATTTAGCAAGCATCACCATCACCCGAGGTACGTTATGGAGGTAGTTCGGCTAAGGAACAATGAATATCAGGGCTCAATATAATTCGTTTTTCTTTTATGTAAATAATCGATTCTGAATTTGGGATTTACCCTTCATCACAACACATGGCATTCGACCACATTAATCGACCACATTAATCTCATCTAAAATGATCGTAGCTGTCGACAGGCGGTTAAACACCATTACATCCAAGCAAACCGGCTAAGGAAATGTACTTACATATACATACTTTATGAAATGCATGCATATTGGTACATTCCAACTCTAGACATAACAGTTCATACAGTGAAATTTATATGCACTATACAAATCTCATTCCGTAACAGCGTAATCTAATTATTTATCCAAATACATGTAACCCAAAATCGATATATCAAAGTCATGTGGTACACTGCGGTCGCATTGATAATTCAATAGGGATGTCGAATAGCGTGTCTGTTTCTAAATCATTTCAGTATCTGATGATACTAGCATACAGACTACCAGGTTAGTGTATTTTTATATCATATTTACCACCCAAGGTTATATAATGCGTAGGAATTAGGAAACGTATAGGATGTTATCAAAAGAATTAAGAATACCTTTAACTTTTCTATCAACCTGAAATATGTTCTAATCTCGAACTTCGGTATAACCACCATCTTGCAACCAGCAAAGTTGGCGACCACGGACATCACATATAGTACATACCCGTGGAACAGTGGTAGATACAATATACAGCAATCATCTCTTTGAACAGATCAGCACCTCTGAAATAAATACATATTACATACATGTGTACGTAGATTATCTTAGGTATGGAAGGCTTCAACCACGACATCATACCCTTAAATAAAGGCTACTAACTAAGTAGCTATACATGTACATGTATGTCAGTATATAGCGTATACATGTGCCTTTATGTAATCACTTTACTTGTCTGTCGAGAAACCGATGAATTAGTTGCTGTTTTCCCGTCGTTTGTAAAATTCAAATGTATTACATGTAGATGCATACATAGAGTATACCTTTACATTCAATAAAATACAATATGACGCTCTCTGTTCTTCATGTGCTGTACATGTAATTTTCTGCGTATGTTCAATATAAGGTTCGACCATGACCAGCCGTGTTTAAACGTTTGCCGTGGTACGAGATAACTGATTGAACCACATGGCCGTAGGCCGTGGGTTCAAACAGTTTCCGAGACATGGTCGAACGTTATTGTTACAGTTCCATTGGAAATATCATGTAATTTGAGCATATATGCAGTAATTTCGGTTCTTTGATAATCTGCTCCACTCAAACAGCTGATTTACACATACATATTCCGGGGCCGCAGTACACGTCGCGCATGATACAGCCACATCAATTTCAAAATTTCAGTTTGACTGTTGTGAACTTGTCTGGTGGCGTAGTGGCGCGTGCTAGTAACGGCATGAGACACATGCATTACGTAGGTGTTGGCTTGGCCCTGGAATTAATGAGCATTTTCTACAGCCATGGTCAAACAGCACGCGCTGTACGTTTGAACACGGCTGGGAGAGGTGTTGAACAACGGCAGTCATGTAACAATACACAATACAAGCTGGAAACACTTATTGTGAACTGTTTACTCACTGTAATTGGTATATGTTTACAATGATAGCGTAGTGTTGTATTTGCACGGCCTTGGGAAATCCCGTAGTTCCGCTGGAAGACAGCAGCATCATCGTGGTCGTCTTGAGGTCACATGGTGGCGTTCGGTAATCTCCGTAAGAAAGATTTAACGGCGAATCGAAAGCAATGCAGCCATCTGCTTCAGAATCACCGAAAACTACAATCTGACAATGAAATAACACTTTAAATACAAAACCGCCTGCGATGCTCTAGCCAATATTTGAATATGTTTTTAATTAAAAATACTGAAACCGTGTGCTTTAAATCATGCAGCTTGATTGGCTGTGCCTGAGCTGCTTGATTGCGAGTTGAAATCCCCCAATAGATGCTACCAATAGCACCTACATGTAGTCTAATAGCCATGGCATGATCCACAAAAGCAATGATTAACGGCAACCGTTGTAGAACAATATATTTTATGGCGCTGATTTACTGTTGTGATCATGATGTGGTGGTTAACTTACATTATCTTGTTATGTTGTACATGCTATGTCGCTCGCAAAACTAGAATTCGACATATAACGCACAGTAGAGTACACTCATAATGCATGTATGTACTACCTGTATATGTGGAATGTCTTTAACTGCGTCTTTCACCTTCGATAGAAACTGTTGCTCCACGATTACAACTTTCGTCTTGCACTCGCGGAAAGTACGATTCAGGTCAGCTGCGGAATATAAAATCATTGAAACATTTTGCATACATGTAATTACATGACAAGGTTAATTACTCTGATCACAATAATCATAATACATCAAACTGTTATATTGGAGTAAACAGCATTCATTTATATAGATCATGTATATTTACATGACAAAGTGTATGCAGGCATATTTGAAGCTTAGTGTATGTAGTTATAATGGACGTCCATTTATAGTATGCATCTGTACTACTTATATCACAACGTGTTTCTATTTTGTATGGAAGCGTCCTGGTGCCAATGCTAACATATATTTATCTCTTAATTAGGAGATACTAGTTCCTAATTAAGAGATACTATCTCCTAATTAAGACGTAGTGTCTCCTAATTATGAGATGGTAAGTCCTAATTAGGAGACAATACGTCCTAATTAGGATTTTGGAACTATGCATACTGTAACAATATATATATCAGGTCATGCTTGATACGACACATTTGTATCCGTCAGTACGTATTTGGCCAATACAACGCTCGTTACCTGATAAAATTACCAAAAAAACAACGCACCTTGGGTGTATATCGGATTAACTGGCTGAACAACGGACGTTATTAACGCGGTAGCGTAACTGACGATGACGTAATCAATGTTGTTGTGTGAAACCACGCCTACTACGTCGCCCTTGGATACACCAATGCTCTGTAGTCCGGCAGCCAGACGCTCTTTGAGGTAAATCACGTCCCTGTACGTATATCTCTTATCTGTGAGACCGTCGATCTGGAATGAGAAAAGTGCATACGTTTAAGTTATGTGTCCGCATATTGCATAGTTAAACCTTTCAACCCTAAGTAACTGGAATGGACTAGTGATATGCTAATTTTCCGACCAATCCAATCGTCACAAAATGATTTTCAAATTAATCCATTTATGAAAAGGGGTTGTTTTTGTTCTCATAAATATGGAAATTACTTGCAAGAAGTGCAGATCCTGATGAGACGGCTCGTTACGAGCCGGCTCATCTGGATCTTTACTGTTTGCAAATCCCGCTATATAGCGGGCTTTCGGGTTCAAAGGGTTAAGGAATTTAATGGGAGGGGACGTTAGCGACCGCAGCATTTAATTCCTTAAAATCCAATATGTGGACAATAAGTATAAGTTAGTGTTAACATACTGGATTATTAAGGAATTAAATACAAAGGAGCCTTAGCGACCGCAGTATTTAGTTCCTTACAAAGTCAATATGTGAACAATAACAGAGCGGACTGTCTGCAGGTTATTGGAAAATAGGTCCCACAACATCCATACGAAAATATGAAAGCAGCAGACAATAGCAAAGTGTGTGGTCATTGGTTAGTTTAAAAAGGAAAACCCAATGGTGGTGGCCCATCTGTATACTTGCCAGTGGTATAGAGCCGCCATACTCCTTCATTCGGTCGATCATGAAAGCTCCGAAGTTCCTAACGGGGATATCTGTCACCTTCAGTGTCTCTGCCATTTTACGTATGTACACCACCGCCTGCCAATCTTGCCAATATTTGTCAATGTCCTTATTGCAAAATACTTGAATATTGACTTCAAATAGAGAAGCTTAATTTGATTTATTTTTTATAGTATTTTTTAAAAAAAATCCTGATAATCCAGGATGCATTGATTGAGCTTGTCACCATTCGAAATAGGATTAACCGTAAATCAGCCATCTTGTTTTGAGTTTGTTTTCATGATTCATGAACGATAAAAAGAATAGAAAAAAAAATAGTTTCAACGTTATCAGATTATTTTGTAAACATTTCAATGAATAAAGTAACTACATACGAAAACAATTATTGATCAATTTAATCTCCTGGCTGTTGATTTACACATTTTACAACCATAAAGAATCGAACTATGTTCTGAGACCAAAGGAGTGTTTTATGCAATTCGGTTCTACGTTATCTCGCTTTTGAAGGCTAAATTAAGTTGATTTAAATGCTTTGACGCGATAAAGAGAATAATAGGTTAGTGCCATGAATGGGAAAAATATCTGTTCGCAACTGTGTTTTCTCATTCATGACACTAATCTACTATTCTCTATTACCATGCTATTGTCTTTGATATCAAGTTTATCAGGGTCGGATCGGAAACGGTAGGAATTCCTCGATGAGCCTCAGAATTCCTACGCGTTTCATAGCCTTGTCTGATAAACTTGATATCAAAAGACACTAGCTTGGTTAGCTGCACGTTTTCCGCTTTATAGGCAATATGTTGCACTATATTGCTACACCACAGTCAACGTTAAAAAATTGCGAAATGACGTTACCATTTCACAATATGAGACAAACACATTATCTTAAACTCATATAATAAAGTGTGTATTAGCAAACTCTTTAGATTACTCTCCTTGAAGTATAAAGTACGCAAATAACGCTCTAAACACAGATTTGGAATTACTACTCCGTGATATCTAACGCCTATGTAATACAAGGCAACTAACTTTAATTATAGTTAAGTCATAAGCACGAAAGCCGGTATTATATATGTTATGCACATGCACAACATTGCCAACGCAATTGTATATTGACAATGGCATTACATACACCTGTGGCGTAATATTCGTGCTTCTAGTGTCGGGTGTCATGTGGTTATCTTGATGCCGCGGTTCAGTACTGAATTCGTGATCTGGGGCAAGGTTCACTAAGCTTCGTACGATAATACGAAGATTTCTATGAATTTGCTTGTCACATTAACGTGTTTCTCTAATGCTACCATTTTGTTCCTACGGGTTCATGTCGTTAAATGTATCACATACACGAAATATTTTCCAAAATCGGCTGTTAAAACAAACGTTATTGTGAATTTCAAGTTTACGCTTACGACCTTCTTAGTCATACGAAGTTTAGTGAAACTGGCCCCTGACGTGGAACCTAGGCTCTCGCGACGTCATGACGTCCGGCGCATAACACCCGGTTAACGGCTTCAATATTGACGTCACATCGGACACAGTTTCTAACTATTTTGTTGTGCACAATATTTACGAAACCTGTGATATATTTCGTTAATGACATTACAAGTTCACGAAATTCTATATAATATAATTCCACATTTGTCATGAGAATTCCATCAACTTTCTATGTCATGGAAATAATATTAAAGGTACATGCCTACTGAGTAGGCACACAGTGTTCTTTATAGGAATTAAATAAGTGTAAAATTGTGTCACTATTCCATCAGTTCTAAAAAGTACAAGTGCTCGCTATAGAGATATAATCATTTAGTAATATGTATTTTACTGATAGTGACGCGCGGTGGTATCAGGCTATTTTCATATGCAAATGAGGCACGACATTTTTTTAATTATTTATACAAATTAAATGCGTCACCTTAAAATATTTTTTCGACAGATTATAATCATTGCACATCACAAAATAAATACAGATACTAAATAGTAGTATCTGTTAACGTTTTAATTAAACACGGTTGTCGCCCCTGATATCAGTGTGGATATTTACGTCTGATATAAGATGTATAATATTGCCAATCAATACCTGGATTAATAGTGAATGAATGTTTATTTTTCTAGAAAATGTCTCAGATGATGTATCAGATATTAATAACATGTTGTGCCTACTGAGTGGGCATGTACCTTTAATAGTTTACAATACACATGAAAAATCTCACACCTAATTGTGTACAGTGAAACCTCTAAACCGGACACCAAGAAAACACACGTGGTCTTATTTTTGATGAGTTTCTTTGTCATTTATCTCAGGCGATAATGTCTGTTCGTGATCGCATAGCACACACAAGTATGGCTCAGAATGATCAAATGACTTATTTACAGTGCAAATCCTCTACGCCGGACACCCTGGGGACCTCCCATGATGTACTGTTTAGAGAGGTTTCACTGTGTAAGATTAAAAACCATATGGCGTGTCTCATGAAATAACACGTGACATGCATATACTTGCCAGTGCTATCGAATCACCAAACGCCTTCATTCGGTCGATCATGAACCGTCCAAATTACCTAACAGAAATATCTGACAGTTTCAGTGTCTTCGCCATTTTGGGTTAGTCCATGTGACGCGTATGTACACCACGACCTGCGCTAATCTTGCCAATATTTGCCAAAGTCTTTATTACAAAATACTCAAATGTTTTGTGCTTAAAAAAGCAGTCTGATTGATTAAGCCTGAGCTGTGTTACAGCTCAGGTTCAGTCAATCAAACCGGTTGATTGCGAGTTTGTATTACAAATAAATGCTTAGAAACGTTGATATTTAGCAAGATTAACGCCGGCGGTGTTGTATACAGTAATCGCATAGGAGTTAGTTAAATTGTTTATTTACGTCTCATCAACTGTACATCATAAAACAAAGAACGATAGTACAACACAGGCACACGTACAATTGCCATTCTACAAGAATTACAAGAGATGGCTCACTAAAACTTTGAACAAACAGTAATACATTTCACCAAATACATATTATTACAACATTACATGTACATGTCGCATAGTATGGAGCTGCATGCATATGCACTCCGGACTATATATACACGTATGCATGTTTATGCATGCACATGCATATATACGCGTGTTATATGATAAACGCAGTCATCCCATGGTGTCACAAAACTGCTGCGCCCCAATCGACACATTGTATTATGTACATGTATGTGGTACTTGATAAGCATGTGTGTCAATGACATACATGTTAAAGGTACATGCCCACACAGTAGGCACACATGTTCTTTATATCAGAGACATCGTCCGAGACATTTTCTGGCAAAATAAACATTCATTCACCATCACGTATTGATTGGCATTATTATACATTTTATATCAGATGTACCTTTCCACACTGATATCAGGGGTGATAACCGTGTTTCCTTAAAATGTTAATGGACATTACTATTGAAACTCTGTATTTATTTTTTGATGTGCACTGATCAACTTTATAATCTGTCGAAAATATTATTTTTCAGTGACTATTTAATTAGTATAATTATTAAAAAATTAAAAAATTGCATGCCTGATTTCCTGATATGAATATAACCTAATACCACCGCGAGTCACTATCAGTAAAATAAATATTACTAAATTATTATACATGTATCTGTATATCGGGCACTCGTAATTTTTAGTACTGGTGGAATAGTGACACAATTATATACCAATTTAATTCCGATAAAGAGCATTTTGTGCCTACTGAGTGGGCATGCTGATGTACCCTTAAAGGTACACGCCCACTCAGTAGGCACAAAATGTCCTTTATATCAGAGACATCATCTGAGACATTTTGCGCCTACTGAGTGGGCTTGTACCTTTAAAGGTACATGCCCACTCAGTAGGCACAAAATGTCCTTTATATCAGTGACATAATCTGATACATTTTCTGGCAAAAGAAACATTCATTCACCATTATCCCACGTATTGATTGACATTATTATATATTTTATATCAGACGTGTTTCCTTACAATGTTAACTGATATTACTATTTATTATCTGTGCTTATTTTTTGATGTACAATGATCATACTTTATATAATCTGTCGAAAATATTATTTTTCAGGTGATGCATTTAATTAGTATAATAATTAAAAAAAATAACATACCTTATTTGCATATGGAAATAGCCTAATACCACCGCCAGTCGCTATCAGTAAAATAAATACATGTGTATTACTAAATTATTATATCTGTATATCGGGCACTCGTCATTTTTAGAACCGGTGGAATAGTGACTCAATTATACACTTATATAATTCCGATAAAGAACATGTTTGTGCCTACTGAGTGGGCATGTACCTTTAAAGGCACTGTGTCCCGTATGATGTCCCAGATTATTATACAAGTATGTCGTGTTCCACTGTTTGCACAGTAAATGACATATATCTATAAATTGCACTATTGTATTTCATCACAGTCCAGCTTGTACGTGTAACAGTTATGTCTGTCCAAGTACATGCAATCAGAAACTCTGATAAACAGGGGAGATAATTTAGCTTGAATAATTTTGAATGTTTGCTATATTAGATATATGATGCATATACCAGTAAAGAAAATATGTGCAATCTTGTGAACTGATCGTTTTATGTAACATTAAGGAAGATGGTTCCATTAAAAGACGCTAGTGTAACTAATTTAATCAAAATAAAATGTACATGGAGTAACCATTGATTATGACATGTTTATACTATTAAAACAATAACTAGCGCTGCGAACGCTTGTTATTTTTCAGTATTATATTCATATTATTTTTAAGGTGTATGATCACGTGGTACTAACAACAACAACAAGTACTGAAACTTCCAGAATCCATCTGATTCAAAGTACGTATTCTTTAATACTGTCCTTATTTCGTAACGGATTTTCATGAAATATGACTCATCAAACGCGTATTGTTAAGCTGCATTTGGTGGTCTCTGTATTTACGCCCAAACTTCTGTAGTTTTTGCGAAGAATAAATTTCCGTGTCTACCGGAAATCGATTCTTCGCAAAAACGACATAAGTCTGTGCCGAACTCGATGAACCACCAAATGCAGATCTTGAAGACGCGTTTGCTGCGCCATATTTCATCAAAATCCGTTGCATATTAATGAAAATATCAAATAATACTTACTTTGGAGTGGGCGACGTTGTTGTTGTTGTTGTTGTAACCACGTGATCATGCACCTTGATTTTACCAATCATCGATTTTTTTCCAGGCGACTATTGGTACTATTGGGTTCAGAAATACAATACAAATCTTCATTTATTATATACCTACCCATGAAATACATAGTTATACGATGTAAATAAAAGTCATATATTCTAATCGATGAAATAAACAACTTCCGGTGAAAATACGACTACTTCCGCTATCTATATTCATAACGCGCATCTGCAGTGCCGGACTGCAAATAGGCTGCAAATACACATTAATTACCGTATACAGTCTAAACAACTGGTAATTTCCATGGAGCGGTATATAATAAATAGAATATTCATATTTTTGCAACGAATATGACATACATGTTCATCGAGTGGTGTGAAATGTCCATAGTTCACGAGTGCCGTTAGATGAACATATATGTCATATTCGTTGTAAAAATATGAATATCCTCTATTTAATCTATTTTCAGCTAATCAGTTTCGTCACTTTCTATGCATTATTGTGCGTGGCAGGTAGGAGCACGCGATGGGTAATTTAACGATCGGGATTCATCCTTACCGGAATCACGAACGAATATTTGGTTTAGCCCACAGGTCCGTGTTTGGAATTCTTGTATGTGAGGGTTATAGCCCTTGTATGAGTAATACAATTATTCGTAATCCTATTACCTTTAGGGGTCGGGGCCAAGTGACTTTCGTGCGGTATGGACCTGGCAGCAGGTCAGGTTATTCTAATTTCAGGTCTGAATATATGTTTTCACGATGTAAATATTCCGTTGTGATTTTGGGATTTTCCTCCCAATGCAGCAGGTTAAATACGGGATCGAACCCGTTGGCCCTGCCTTACATGACCTTAGCTGTAGATAGGCCGTTAAACACCAATATACAAACAAATAAACTCTGCTTTATCTATGTGCATGTATCTGAGACCCTGTGCCTTTAATATGTATGCAACTACATTATGGCTGTGATTTGAGAAATGTGGCTTATTGGTTTTGCCACAATTGTAAATACCAAGTTTTACTGCCATATAAAGAAATGCAAAAACAATATATATTTTTCGATACCATTAAATTTGATTACAATTTATAAATGATCCTTCTTTTTGTTTCGTGAAATGTGGTCAAATATTGATTTTATGCACTATAGGAATTTAACATTGGGGAAAAGAGATGGAGAAACTGGAAGAGGGATCGGAAAACTAAACTTTTTGGAAATTAACTCTGAAAATTGACTAGATAGCTTAGAAATGATCTAACTAAGAAAATGAACGATACATTTTGAAAATCGGTGCACTATTACTGAAATTAGAAACAAATCCCCATTTTAAATCCCCATAGACATCCTCACTGCCTGATCGCCAAACGATGTTTTGTATCTATCTATGGTTTGTCTGTCTAGTGTTAGTACTTCGATTTCATGACTCTGCGCATTATCTGTCTAGGATTTGTATATCTAGTGTTAGTACCTGTTAGTATCTGTCTATGTTAGTACTTTGCTTTCGGGACTCTGCTTCTATCCCTCAACACTCTCCGCAGTATTTTTCCCGATGCACTTCGCGGTATTTCTGTTACGAACTCCACACCTCCCCGCAGCTTCATATGGGGAGCCACCAAACCTGCAACGTATTTATCATATGTGTATGTGACTGGAGAAATTGGGGTTACGGGTTTACCAGTGTAGATCCAGGTCAGCCTGTGCATCCGCACAGTCAGATTAGGATTTTCACTGTTCGCCAGTCAATCAATGAAACACCCGTTATGCTTCTACCGAGCATTAAAGATCGTTATTGGGCTACATAAGTGTGCGATTTGATTATGTCACAATTCCCACAAGAACAACTTACATGTACGGTATATGGTTATTTACATCTTTGAAACTATCCGAAAATGCAGTGTAAATATAAGTAATAAAATCATGGGCATGTGCGTTTACTGTATTACGAACACTAGTTGGTCTGTTTAAAGTTTGCGAGGAATCCTTCGGACTCCACGCACTTTAAATAGACCAACTGTTGTTCATAATACAGTAAACGCAACAGCCCATGCTTTTATTCCTTAAGTAAATGCAACAGCCCATGATTGAATTCATTAAATACCTACTTTGTTCTATTTTTCAATCTAATATAGAGAGGGTCGACTAAAACGTTGAAATTCACTTTGCACTTCAGCACACCATAAGGATGCGACACACCAAATATCAAGTCTCCAGCTAGTATCAGATTCAGAATTAATTTAATAACAATCGGGAATGTACAAAGAAGAGCCGTTTGTGTTGTTAAAGGTTTGAGACATCTCGCATATGCGGAAGGCATTCGTGAATTTTGTTTGCCAACGTTATGCTATCGCCGAGACAGGGTAGACATGATGCAGGTCTTAAATAATGAACGGCTTCGACATTGTTACGATTCCAAATATAGAGAATAGTATGTTAGTGCCGTGAATGGGAAACAATATCTGGCAAGGCTTAGGAAACGGGATGGGATGGACGAGGCTCTGCAGAGCACATCCCATTTCCGTGCCGCGTCAGATATTTTGTCCCATTCTTGGCACTAACCTACTACATGTATTGTATATATCCCGTCAACACGTACACATGGCTTTAAATGGAAAGAAATAAAACCAGCCAGTGATTAGGTCGTATTGACAGGATATCAAAAATGTTTCACGGCACCGTGTTTCACGGCACATGCACACTGTGTTGACGGGATAAATAAGGTTATCCGAAACAACCCATACTCGGGGACACAGTCTGACACTTGCCAAGCAACAGTCGGCTACAAGACAGAACCAATACAAATTATCGAACAGAGTGAATCCATGGAACGATCTGCCGGAGGATGTGGTACTTGTAGTCAAAATGAATAGTTTTAAATGTGGGCTGAATAGTGCCTGGAATTACGAAGCCAATAAATGTGAAATATAGCCCCTCAGCTTATCGGTACCTGAACATTAATCTGCCGTCTTCCTGTGCAACATAAATTCTAAAAAAAATATCAAAAATTATGAACAGTATTGCTAAAATACGGTCAGTACAGTCAATGGTATGGTTTAAACGATTTATTTCTTACATGAAACGTGACAGACGGACATACGGATACAGCTACGTGACATCCCTTAGGTGGTACATTCATAGTTTTCAAACAAAGGAATTATCACCGAAACACACTACATGTAGGGTTACGCGGTTACGGAATGAGTGCGGTGATTATCATGCACATCTGGATGTCATCTGGTACTTTTGGAGTCCTCATACAGCTGACTTGCAACTTGCCAGGTCTCTAAACCGGACCTCCGATTTCGAAAGCTTGCACTGAACGTACCTGCTACAAACTGCTGTAGTTCGGAAACGTTCGTTTGTTTTCCCACCTTTAGTACGATGTACGCTCGTGGTAGTTCGCCCGCCTCTTCGTCAGCAACCCCTACATGCACAACGTAGACATAGAGAATACCAGGCTATAGTCTTTTGATATCAAGTTTATCAGACGAGGCTAGGAAACGCGTAGGAATTCCGAGGCTCTACCGTTCCATTTGGGAAGAATCAACACATCTTCTCTGCAAATTAAATATGTTTTTATATTAATTCGTGGATATGTCTATAAATTGAAAACGAGTAGCTTATTGGCTTTACCTATGACTCCGACGTCACCAACGGCGTCGTGACGTAAGAGGATGTCCTCCAATGTGGCGGGGGCGACTTGGTAGCCTTTATACTTGATCAGCTCTTTGATTCGATCGACGATAAAGTAGAATCCGTCTTCGTCCCGGTAACCTATGTCGCCTTTGGAGAACATTTCCAGTTGGAAAGGACGCTACGGGTACAATGTACCCGCTATTTAGTTGCGGAAAGTTACTCTGCAAAACTCCCATATCGTCCATGGCATGGACGTTATGGGAGTTTTTTCAAAGTTACTGCCCGCAACTACATTCCCACAATGCAAAGGACGTCACGAGGACATGCTATTTAATTGAGGGCTGTAACTCTGCAAAACTCCCATGCTACGGACGGTATGGAGTTTTGCAGAGTTGCTGCCCGCAACTACCTGTTATTTTGTCCGCGTCTCCATGCGTTTCCTTAAATGTCTGACCTCGGGGCCCAGTTGCCATTTGGATGAGATGAAGCACCCATGTAATTACAGCCGCGATTTGTTCCTGGATCAACTTTTACTAATGAAATCATTGTTTTATAATTTAAAGAATGAAAATGGTTTGAAAATAATGTGTAAAAGTCACAATATGCGTTGTAAAAAATGAAACATTAGAAAATGGGGCCTCGTTTGGGTATACAATTCTCTAATTTTCAAACTCATAACTTTTTTGTTAGGTCTAGTTGAATTATTATCTCAATAACCCGAATTCTCTGTCTGTAATGCATGGCGACTCCACTGCGTTACAGACAGAACATTCAGGATATTGTCTCACCTGTCCTCGTCCATCCGTCTGATAGAAACATTTGCCTCGTTTCGGCTGGTAGGTTCAGGTAACCTAGACACACCTGTGGACCTCGTATCCACAGTTCGCCCTCTCTGTTTATCCCTAACTCCTTCCCGGTATCCGGATCGACACTCTGTGATATAACGATGTTATAGCTTTAAGAATGATATGCACAGGTTCTTAGTAGCATATATCCGCAAAATGCTGTATTATCTACTCTATATGCTGTTTTTGCCTGTACATGTATATCATTTTACTATGATCATTCAATAATGATACCGGTATCACACATGATCTATCGTTAGTAGAATTAATCTTGCTTCGCTTGCAAATATACACCAGGCAGTGTTATTTCAGTTATTTCCACTGAAATAATTAAATCTAAATCTAGATCTTCATCCAACTTGTTAACAACATGGTCATGATGATTACCACCGAGGTAAGGTAGAAATGTACATGTAATATACCCAAAATCGTAAACCGACACGTTATACTAATATACCATATAGAACAGGCAAGCTAACAGCGATAGTCACATAATTTGACACTGGACAACTGGGCACTCTATAACTACATGTAGGTGCGCACGATCCTCCAATCAAATAAAGACGTACATTGTAAGATATACATGTAGGTAACATATAAATTGAATGCAACCAATGCGTCAGTGTGACTGTGTAAGTGCTTGCAATCGACACCAATGTAATGATTCTGTTCAGTGAGACGGCATCAGTGAGATTGTCCGCATTACGGCTGAAATAGAAATAGGAAACATACGCGTTACATTTTACAAAATGTGTCGTCAATTAAGTGTTCTTAAACCTGGTTAACAATCAACGTTACTTACAGCAACACTATTGATTGATCTGAATCGATACCTTGAAGTACGTATATGCTATATGACAAAACATTGCCGAGCAATCATGGACTGGTGCTAGTTACAGAGATGTCAGAAGATGTACTTGCCTTCACCTCTGTGAGTGGCAGTGGCTTCCCTACTGACTTGTGTCTGAACGCTGTATCTGTATTCAGGTGGGTGACTCCTGTTTCCGTCAGTCCATAACCTACAAAGTAAAGCGTGCTGGAGCGTGGGTCTATACCAACCCGTGCTTGCTTATGTTTGTTCGAAATCAGTAGGTTTCAATGGTCGAGTCTGCGCTAGACTCAGTTCCAGCCAATCAAATGGCGTGCTTTCTGGTATGAATTTTGAGAAATTGCTTGGAAAGATTTATATACAAAGGGCCTGTGAAATGTTTAACCCTTTCAACACTACATACCTATTTAACGGTGTTTGTAAACAGTGTATATCCCAATAAGCCATCTCGTGACTAGCCGTCTAATCGGGATATGCACATTTTGCAAGAAAGTTCCAATATTTTAGTAAAAGGAACACACCCTTCTTGTAAATAAACTAGTCTGATCATCATTTTGTTACAATTGGATAGGTCCGACAATGAATAAAATCCATTCCAGTTATTTAATGGTGAAATGGTTCATGGACTTTAAACAGACCGTGTTTATTTCATTCTACAGTACTGTAGCACAGCTCAGGCTCAGTCTAGCTGCTTGACTGTTAACACGATATTCAAGCATTTTTAATAAAACAATTGACAACTATTGGCAAGATGAGCGCAGGTGGTAGTGTAGCATACTGATTCAGAACAAACCTTGAGTAATGTGGTCCAAATTAAACCTCTTCTTGATCACGTGTTCGATCTCCTCGCTAAGCGGCGCTGCACCACACATCATCCTATTTACTGACGAAAGGTCATACTCGGCGATCCTCGGATATTTAGCAAGCATCACCATCACCGAAGGTACGTTATGGAGGTAGTTCGGCTAAGGAAAAATGAATATCAGGGCTCAATATAATTCGTTTTGTTTTCTTTAAATAATCGGTTCTGATTTTGGGATTTACCCTCCATCACAACAGTTAACACATGACCTTCGAGCCCATTAATCTCACCTAAAATGATCGTAGCTGTCGACAGGGGGTTAAACACCATTACATCCAAGCAAACCGGCTAAGGAAACGTACTTACATATACATACTTTATGAAATGCATGCATGTTGGTACATTCCAACTCTAGACATAACAGTTTATACAGTGAAATTTATATGCACCACACAAATCTAAGTAATGACTAGATGCATGCTTCTAGTTTGGTACGACTACTCGCTGCGCTTAATTTACCACGTTTGTGTTTTAGTGTATTCCATTATATATTCACCCATTTATTCACCCATTACACATATTTTAGCAAACATTTTTTATGAGGATAAATAGCCATTGATTATTTATCCAAATACATGTAACCCAGAATCGATACATCAAAGTCATGTTGTACATTGCGGTCGCATTGATAATTTAATAGGGATGTCGAATAACGTGTCTGTTTCTAAATAATTTCAGTATCTGATGATACTAGCATACAGACTACCAGGTTAGTGTCGTTTTATATCATATTTACCACACCAGGTTATATAATGCGTATGAATTAGGAAACGTATAGGATGTTATCAAAAGAATTAAGAATACCTTGAACTTTTCTATCAACCTGAAGTATGTTCGAATCTCGAACTTCGGTATAATCACCATCTTGCAACCAGCAAAGTTGGCGACCACGGACATCACAAATAGTCCATACCCGTGGAACAGTGGCAGATACAATATACAGCAATCATCTCTTCTGAACATATCAGCACCTCTGAAATAAATACATATTATATACATGTGTACGTAGGTTATCTTAGGTATGGAAGGCTTCAGCCACAACATCATACCCTTAAATAAAGGCTATTATCTAAGTAGGTCATGGGTTCAAACAGTTCCCGAGACATGGTCGAACGTTATTGTTACAGTTCCATTGGAAATATCATGTAATTTGAGCATCTATGCAGTACTGTCGTTACTTTGATAATCTGCTCCACTTAAACAGCTGATTTACACATACATATTCCGGGGCCGCAGTACACGTCGCGCGTGATACAGCCGCATCAATTTCAAAATTTCAGTTTGACCGTTGTGAACTTGTCTGGTGACGTAGTGGCGCGTGCTAGTAACGGCATGAGACACATGCATTACGTAGGTGTTGGCTTGGCCCTGGAATGAGCATTGTCTACAGCCATGGTCAAACAGCACGCGCTGTACGTTTGAACAAGGCTGGGAGCGGTGTCGAACAACGGCAGCACGCGCTGTACGTTTGAACACGGCTGGGAGCGGTGTCGAACAACGGCAGTCATGTAACAATACGCAATACAAGTTGGAAACACTAATTGTGAACTGTTTACTCACTGTAATTGGTATATGTTTACAATGATAGCGTAGTGTTGTATTTGCACGACCTTGGGAAATCCCGTAGTTCCGCTAGAAGACAGCAGCACCATCGTGGTCGTCTTGGGGTCACATGGTGGCGTTCGGTAATCTCCGTAAGAACGATTTAACAGCGAATCGAAAGCAATGCAGCCATCTGCTTCAGAATCACCGAAAACTACAATCTGACAATGAAATAACACTTTAAATACAAAACCGCGTGCGATGCTCTTGCCAATATTTGAATATATTTTTAATTCAAAATACTGAAACTGTGTGCTTTAAATCATGCAGCTTGATTGGCTGTGCCTGAGCTGCTTGATTGTGAGTTGAAATCCCCCAATAGATGTTGCCAATAGCACTTACATGTAGTCTAATAGCCATGGCATGATCCACAAAGGCAATGATTAACGGCAACCGTTGTAGAACAATATATTTTATGGCGCTGATTTACTGTTGTGATCATGATGTGGTGGGTAACTTACATTATCTTGTTATGTTGTACATGCTATGTTGATCGCAAAGCTAGAATTCGATATATAACGCACAGCAGAGTACAATCATAATACATGTATGTACTACCTTTATATGTGGAATGTCTTTAACTGCGTCTTTGACCTTCGATAGAAACTGTTGCTCCACGATTACAACTTTCGTCTTGCACTCGCGGAAAGTACGATTCAGGTCAGCTGCGGAATACAAATTCATTAAACAGTTTGCATACATGTAATTATATGCCAATGTATATTACTCTGATCACAATAATCATATAATACATCAAACTGTTATATTGGAGTAATCAATATTCATTCATCTAGATCATGTATATTTACATGACAAATTGTATGCAGGCATATTTGAAGCTTAGTGTATGTAGTTATAATGGACGTCCATTTATAGTATGCATCTGTAATACTTACATCACAACGTGTTTCTATTTTGTATGGAAGCGTCCTGGTACAAATGCTAAAATATATGTATCTCTCTTAATTAGGAGATAATAGCTCCTAATTAGGAGATACTATCTCCTAATTAAGACGTAGTATCTCCTAATTAGGAGATGGTAAGTCCTAATTAGGAGATAATACGTCCTATTTAGAATTTTGGAACTATGCATACTGTAACAATATATATATCAGGTCATGCTTGATACGACACATTTGTATCCGTCAGTACGTATTTGGCCAATACAACGCTCGTTACCAGATACAAATATCACAATAAAAACGCACCTTGGGTGTATAGCGGATTAACGGTCTGAACAACGGACGTTATTAACGCTGTCGCGTAAATGACGATGACGTAATCAATGTTGTTGTGTGAAACCACGCCTACTACGTCGCCCTTGGATACACCAATGCTCTGTAGTCCGGCAGCCAGACGCTCTGTGCGGTAAATCACGTCCCTGTACGTATATCTCTTATCTGTGAGACCGTCGATCTGGAATGAGAATAGTGCATACGTATAAGTTATTGTCCGCATATTGCATATTTAACCCTTTCAAACCTAAGTAACTGGAATGGACTAGTGATGTGCTAATTTGCTAATCCAATCGTCACAAAATGATTTTCAGATTAGTCCATTTATTAAAAGGGGTTGTTTTTGTTCACATAAATATGGAAATTACTTGCAAGAAGTGCAGATCCTGATGATACGGTTTGCAAATCCCGCTATATAGCGGGCTTTCGGGTTCAAAGGGTTAAGGAATTTAATGGGAGGGGTCGTTAGCGACCGCAGCATTTAGTTCCTTAAAATCCAATATATGGACAATAAATATAAGTTAGTGTAGTATATAGGGAGTCAAAATGATACCACCAACGTTTTTTAACGTTATTGAGCTGTATTGTAGCTCCCACCACCAACCAAAAGTTGGTGGTGGTATTGAATGTTAAAAAGTGGGATTGTAGTCCTAATTAGATTGTAGATTGCCTTTTGAAAAAAGTATAAATCATTAATGCAATTTCAATGCGTCCGCGCGTGATAGTTTATATTCCAACACCCCATTTTTCTCCTCCAATATAGCTAATTTATTTCGCTGATCAGCAACTAATTCTACCAGCTCTAGTCTACCACGTTCACCTTTAGCCACCTGATAGCGCAGTTGCTTATATCTACAAAGAGTTTGGGCACTAACGAATTTACAAGGGCATCTGGGGCATTCAAATTGTGGGGCGACACAAGGAAATTTTCTACGTCTCGATAGATGCCTTCGTAGATAGTCTTTACACGCAAACGTTTTACAACAAGTCACACACTCCATTATATATATGTATTTTTATATATATATGTATATGTTTATATTCAAATGGACGTGAACAAAACATCATGTTTTTTTTTCACGTCCAATTGAACAGATAAATTTCATAGGTTATATATACAGAAAATATGATAACGCCAGAAACTAGAGCAGAAATAACAAGTTTGAGAAGAGAAGCCGAATCTCTAGGGATTACTTATAGTAAACGGTTGAGAGTTAGGGAGTTGACAAAGCTGATAAACGCCACAAAGAATGAGGCGTTTATGAAGCGGTTTACACGCGCCCACAAACGAGGAGCCTTTAAAGACCTCTCACTAGCAGAGGAAGTTGGTAAGAGAATTCAAAAAGAAAGTATTGCGGGGTTAAGGGCTAGTGTAATAAAACCTTCAAGCACCAATTCCAGACGCACAGGTGACCAAATACCAAATAATTTGGAGAATAAGAAAAAATCTATCGTTCGCGCGATAGTGACAGAAGGTGAAGAAATATTGGGGGCTCATGATGAAACATTGGAAAAGGTAGAAAAGGGAAGACGGGTAGTTACATTATCCGTTCGTAAAAACATTGACATTAACGAGTCTGAATGCATGTCCGATAAACTCGCTCCTTATCTGACAACCAATTTTAATTTGAGATATTCATATTCTTACAAGCTAGAACATATGGAGGAAACTAAAAATGGAAAACCTATGACTATAATATTTCACAAAAATCTCGGTGGTAGCGAACCACTATCATCAATGAAAACCGTTAAAAATTGGTTGTCAGATAAGGAGCAAACACGAATAATGTCTGATAAAATAGACAGACCAAATACAAAGTGGAAGTTTGTAAGTTGGGTAGAGGTTTTTGTAAAGCTAATACAGGGCAATAGGGGAATAGATTTGGGACTACAATCCAAAGAAGCAGCAGGAGGAGAACTTCCAGAATGGTTGAAGAATAAAAAAGGTATGTATTCTTTAGATAAGTATAATGACAACCTTTGTCTGTTCATGTGTTTAGCGATGCATATGACAGGTGCAAGACCTGACAGATGCACGGACAAGGCAAAATAACTTAATAAACAATATACCGGTAGTAATGTGGTTTCACCAATTCCTTTTTCAGATCTGAAAAAGGTTGAAGAGTTTTTTAAAATCGGTATAGAAGTATATCAACCCACCAAATGTGACGTATGGTGGTTGAAAAAGGTACCAGCGCACTATAAAGCAATAGGTAATAAACCAATGACAATAGGACTGTTTAATAATCACGCATTTCTGATAAAAAACCTTAAAAATCTATCTAAAATTTACGCCTGCGATAATTGCAAACAGAAATTCACGAAAGCGAGTAATATGAAGAGACACGGACCAAAATGTATGAAAGGTGAGACAAAACTAGTATGTGACGGTAATTATTTAGAACGCCCTCGTTCGTCGTTCGAGAAAGCGTTCTACCCAAAAAGTTTGATTGGATGTACTATGTGGAAAAGCAGGAGGGAATTCACATTCACCACGAACAATGTGGACATGGGGGTGAAAGATGCATTTTAGGAGCTCCAGTAGATGGATACTGTCCAGAAAACAATACAGTATATCAATATCACGGCTGTTACTGGCACGGGCGTGAGATTCATGCAAAGCATAGAAAAGAAGAACGCGCATCCACTGTGAGAAGAGATAAATGTATTAGAAGCAAAGAATTCAACCTAGTAGCTATGTGGGAATGCGAATTCCAAAGAACGGGTAAAGACATAAAGATCGGTTGCGACACTACTCTTTATCCATATCAGATAGTATATGATTTTGAGGCGTATCTCAACCCAGAATTTGAAACTCTCGGTAATAATCTAGAGTACGAAGCTGAGCACGTTCCGGTAAGCGTTAGTATAGAAGATAATTTCTCAGGAACAGTAACTCATATTTGTGATAAAGATCCTGCAAAACTTATAGAAAAATTCGTAGAAGATTTGAAAGTCAGGGGAAAAGCTATAAGAGAAGAAGTATGGTTCAGATATGGATTTAATACAGAACATTTACGTAAAAATCAAGTTACACAGATCGAGCAGTGGATAGAGCAAGTACCGGTTATAGGTTTTAACAGCAGTAAGTACGATATAAACTTAATAAAGAAATATTTAGTAGGCGAACTGGCATCAACAACAAAGAAAGTAATGGTCGGAAAACGGGCAAACGCAACAATATTTCTATTTACTCCAGAGTTTAGATTTCTTGATGTAATACTTTACCTAGGACCGGGTGTAAGTTACGATAGTTGGATAAAAGCCTACGACTGCAAAGGACAGAACTCTGTCTTTCCTTACGAGTGGTTCGATTCTCCAGACAAACTGGATTACCCAGGACTGCCTGACATAGAGAATTGGTATTCCAAACTATCTGGGAAAATGTTACTAGACGATACAGAATTAAGGAAATGTCGTAGAATTTCGAAGAAGAGAATATGGAAACCTTCAGAGATTGGTTGAAATATGATAGCGATTTAGGTGTAGCACCGTTCCTAGAAGCGGTGGAAAACATGTATGAATTTTATAAACACAGAGGTGTGGATATTTTCAAAGATGCGGTAACACTACCTGGAGTAGCTATACAATATTTATTGAGAGAAACCATTAAACCACCCACCACCTGTGCGGCTGATGTACATGTACATACGCGGGATGCCCTATACGCACCAAACGAAGAAACATACGAAATGATGAAAGGTGCTCTAGTCGGAGGCCCATCGATAGTATTTACAAGATATGCCGAAGCGGGTGTTTCAAAGATTAGAACTCCAACCCAATCTCGATTGGGTGATAAAACGTGCCAGGCCGTTTTGGGGTATGATGCAAACGCGTTATATTTATCTACGTTAAATAAAGATATGCCATGTGGGAGAGAAACTATACACCATATAGATACCCCACATAACCCTAAATTTATTAAAAAGTTTTGTAAAAGAGTTTTATCTGGAGACTGGTTTGGATTTGCGGAGGTGGATATAGATGTTCCCAATAACTTAAAAGATAAGTTTTCTGAAATGTCTCCACTTTTTATAAATCGTGTTGTAGAGGTTGATGAAGTTCCAGCACACATGTTAAACTATTTAAAAGATACTGGCCGAACAAGAGGAGATGGAAAATAATTGGTGGGATCTATGACCGCCACTAAAGTATTGCTGTACGCACCACTATTGAAATGGTATTTAAAACACGGCCTAGAAATAACTGGAGTTCATCGGGTTATAGATTATATTAGTGGAAAACCATTCGAATGGTTCGCAAAAGAAGTTACAGCCGCAAGACGAACAGGCGATGTAGAACCAAATAAGAAACCAGTAGCGGATATAATGAAATTATTAGGAAACTCGTGTTGTGGAAAAATGATAGAGGCAACAGAGAGACATTTAAATACGACATATACGCAAGACGAAACCTGTGTTGATAAAGCATTAAGATCTGCATCATTTGACGATTTGGAAGAGATAGGAGATGCGTACGAAATATCTTCAAGAAAACCCCGGTGTGAAGTAAAGAGACCCTTCCACTGCGGAATAGCTGTTTATCAACTAGCTAAATTGAGAATGTTAGAATCTTACAACTAATTTCTAGACAAATACGTACAAAGAGAAGACGTTGAATTAATACAGATGGACACGGATAGTATGTATATAGGAGTTAGTGGTAAAACAATAGAGGAATTGATTAGACTTAACTTACTAGACGAGTTTGAAAAAGAAAAAAAGAAATGGTTGGCTTGGGATAAATTGAGCGAAAGAGAGCCAGGACTTTTCAAAATTGGATTTAGCGGAGATAGGGCGATAGCGTTATCTAGTAAGTGTTATTTTGTAGAAAAATTTAATTCCACTAATTTTGAAAAAAATAATAAAAACTCTGCGAAAGGAATGTCCAAGAGAACTAACAATTTAAATTGGGATAGATATAAACGAGTACTAAATGAAACTACAGAAGATGGAAAACACATTATAGATGTAGCACAAAATAGAGGATTTAAAATGAAAGACGGCGTTATGAAAACGTACAGTTAACAAAATTTAAGACTCTCGGCGTACTACGATAAAAGACGCGTGTTACAAGACGGAATACATACAGAACCTCTCTAAAGACTCTGACGATCCGGGGGTAGCTGGGTGCCAGAAGGCACCACAAGAAGTTCTTCGCGAACAAAACCGCGAGATGGACCACCATCCAAATAATAGAGCACGGGCTCATCGGGTTTGGTAATAGATCGATCCAGATGATATACATTCAGAGACCACACGGGATCAGTAGCGCGGCGCCGTCAACATTCGAGCTCTCCCGGTTGATATAGGTACAGGACGGCAACATCCGATGGAAGTCGTTGCTCCGCTAAACCAACGGGTCGTCCGCGCGAGACGGCAGAGGGCTTGCTCGTCACCTTTTTCGCCTTGATGGCATATACGGGCTTCTTACCGATCAATCTGGTCACCTCGCCGTTCAGTGCGGAGACCACGGCGTGCAGCCTGCTCACTCACGCGGTCGATCGCGAATGAGGGTCTTCAAGCTCTTTGGCGTATTAGTGTCCGAACAACCTCTCAGCCAGGGTTCGATTGAACCGCTCCACGATCCCCTTGTCACGGTGGATGTTGACGCGGCCGCGTCTGACAGAAACGTTGTGTTTAGCCAATATATGAGAGACTGCGCCCATGAACTCACGGCCGGGATCGACCTGGAGAAGATTCGGCCGTTTGAGAGGACTCCTCTTATATATTCGGGAAAGAGCTCAGCCACCTCCTTAGAATCTTTAGTGGCCAACGGCTCAGCCCCCTTATACCGACTCGCTATGTCAACGATTGTCAGTGCGTACTTGTACGTCTTGCGACCGACGCGATCGTGAGGGAGAAATAGGAGGTCTGCTTGGTGGACTTCGTTCGGCACCGGCACGTCGAATTTCGGGCACGGAATATTGTGAGGCGCGGGCAAATAGATCTGCCAGATGGCCTGCTTCTTGAGCCATTCCTTGGCTGCGTTTTCGGAAACCTTGGTCGCCGCCGCGAGATTCTTGATGGCCGCGAGTCCCTTCCAGTAGCCGCGCGGGCTGTAGTATGTGTTCGCTAGCTTGCGCGTTAAGCGAACCGATAGTTTGGTATTAATTTTGCGCGTGTCCATCGTATGCGAGGTATTCTATTAGGGCGAACAATCTCCAACATGCCCTCGCCAGATCGTCCGGTAACTGCGTCGTCGATACTAAATCTTTGTTGGAAGTTTCGCTGCAGCTGCTGGTTAGGTTACCCCAATTATTCCAATTGCGATTGAATTGGAGCGGGAACTCGGAGGAATCTAACATCCGCTTTGCGAAAAGGGTGGCCGCTTTTTCGTCCTCGCGCCACGACTCTAGAGAATCTTGGGCCAGACGGATCAGACCCTTTGCACCAGCTAAACGGTGTTTAAGTGCCGTGTAGCCTACATCGATCAAAGCGTAATGAAGCTCGTCAACTAACATCGTTCTATATATATATATTATTTAAAAACATTTTAAAATAATTATTGCTTATTGCTTATTGCTTTTTCCAATATAGTAGCTGACGAGACCCACCACATCCATTCCCACAACGATGAACGCGATCTCGCGGTCTTTTTGGTCCTCTGACGGTACATATAAATCTGAAAGTTGGGGCTTGGGACCCAGCGGTGCGAGAATTTTCTTCGGATATGCCAGCGCGTACTCGCGCATGGCTTCGTCAACGTTCCGGAAAGTTTGCACGGCGTGACTCTCGCGGCGAAGCTCTTCGTTGATCCAGTCCACACGGACGGTTCGTTTTTCCACCCATGCTTCCTTTGCGATATTGAGTTGTTCTGTAGCTAAATCGTGACGCTTGCGCTCATCATCCGCGTCCGAGTTTTTTCCTATTAACGAGAATAAATAGTTGCTACCGCCGAACGCCCCTGCGCTCACGACTGCACCAACTAGCATTAATATGATCTAGGCCATTTTATTTCCATATATTAGGAGGTAGAATTTCAGCTTTAATTAAATAATCTCGAGTCCAAACTGCGGCCGCTACATCTAAGGTCACGAACCCTATGTCTCTCACGGTCATATCCAATTTGGGAGAGGGCCCTCTGAAGGCCATCTTTGATAGTCGAGCTTATCCGATACTGAGACCCGTTATGACAATGGCCTGATAAAGCGCATTCACTATCATTTTACCATTGTTTTCAGCCATTATATTTATTGCATATAAAAGGGATCGAGATTAATGTTTAAATGGGGCGCATCCAATTGCGATTGGTGTTTCGTAACTTTCTTCGGAACCGCCTCGGGTTCAACAGTGTTGAGGTTGGGGGTTGTTTCGAAAGGTATTTCCACACACACACGGTGCCCACAACTGCCAGACCACCAGCAACAACCCACGGGATGATTTTCCAATCAGGTTCAACAATGTTGAGGTAATAGGGGGTAGGAGCTACAGCACTCCCCGATTGCTCTTCTGATTGACTTTGGGGTGTCGCAATCGCCGATTGCAACGACTGTTTGGCCTCTCGTGTCGTGCAATTGGAGGATCAATCGGAAGAGCAATCGGGTTCAACAGTGTTGAGGGCTGTTCCGTCACTCTCGCAGGTGCGTCTTGTGTCATCATTTATAATATTAGAGCTGATAGTTTGTGGGCATATATGTCCTATTGAAAGTGTTTAGCCGTGGTCAACGCGGTTGTCAGCGGACCCAAGTACATTCCAAACTTGTGATCAATTGAGCAGCAGGCCGTTCTAAGAGTGTGTCCTACAAAAGGGTCAGGCTCTAGATCACCAATCAACCCCGCAGTGTCAGATATAGGGAGCATTGCACTGACAGCGGTAGCGTACAAATGAATAGCCGCCGCCCCAAGAGTTTTCGTCATCTCTGCCCCCAATTTGGATTCGTATCGCGAATACATTTTATCAACCTCTACATCTGACATTTTATGCACCTGGCAAACTGAGAGATGCCTACCGAAATACTGCTCCGATTGCCCCCCAGCAACCAGCGCAGATAGCCGCTCGCGGCGCATCGTGTTTTCATTTTCTTTCAGGACCGTATCGGCAGTCGTGCCAACAGGTGTTCCATCTTTCAGGAAAGAAGTTTCAGTTGTGTCGGCAGTCGTACCATCTTTCAGGAAAGATGTCGGCACGAGTGTTTCTTCCATTAGCTGATCGAGAAGTTCGTCGCAGTTCATTATTTTATTTATTCCAACAGTGTTGGGTGTACTATTCTGACAAGTCTCATAAGTCTAACATATTGATTTAATCCAATAATATTGGTAAGTAATAAAAGCGCACCAACCGATACTTATGATCACCGTTATGCTCGCAACAAAGCAATACTTGCTGAGCAATTATTAAGTAATTGCTCAGCATTGTTAAGCATTGCTCAGCAGTTACTAATTAATTTCATAATTTTCTTAAAATTAATTATAAAATTAAGCGTTAAGCATTTGCTCAGCAAATACTTTGTAATAAATTAATTGATGACTTTGTAAGCAGTTGGTTGATCAGTCTTTAGCAGAAGCTTGGCGTGCTTAGTTTCCGAAAGCATCTGTCTAACCTGCAGGCGCACCTCGCGCGTTGGGATAACGTCGTTCTCTCGAAGACAGTCATCGAATGAGTCTCGGTCCTTGCAGTGAAAGAGGGCGACCCATTTCGTTTGCTCGCGTAGATCCTAGAGGACGGCGTTGTATTTATGAGTGGAGATCCATACGCTTTGCCCCGCATGGCGGCCAGAAAATGTGAGCTCGAAGAGCATGTCCTTATTTTTGGTCATCGCCGCCTTGGCCAAGCAGTCGTCAATCACGTATAGGGTGGGCTCGCCCTGGAAGATTTGGTATAAACCACGCAGCCAATCGTGAAGCCTATCACCGGGGTCAATAACGTATACCTCAGGGTCGGTCCATATCCACGGGCGCCGCTGATAAGTCTTGTTGTGCCGCACAGTGGCACACAGGATCACAATGTGACGAAAGATATCGCGGTAGGACCCGTCGAGCAAGTCGAGGATGAAAATTGTTTTTCCGCATCCTGTCTGCCCACGTATTATGGCAGAGTGGGCATCACAAACTTTAAAGTTTGAAGGTAGAGTTAAATCTCCAATCGTGAATTGGTATTGATTTATTAATAAATCGTTAGATGATTTTTTTATTAAATCAGTAGAGTGCTGAGACGTATCGACCATCTTCGATGTCGAGTTGTGCGTCGGTGATTATATATAGATACACGTTCAATGCGCCAGCTCCATCCGCCTCTTTGGTTATCTGGATCGTTACACCCTCGCTAGCGTTCTCAACTTGGCGTCCACTACCGTGCATTTGGTCGTCGTCGCTGACTCGCATGTCTAACCATAACGCGTATTTGCTAGTCAGGAACTGCGCGAGGGAGACGTTCGAGAGCTGCAGGTCTTTGGCAACAGCGGCAACCTCTGGGTCACGCTTAGAGCCAGCAGCAAACTGCTTTCTGACTTCGTCCCACTGCTGGTACGCGCGAAGGCCCGCGCTGTAGAGTTGATTGGGAACTCCCTCGATCGTCACCTCTACCTTTGTGATTTTGGGGTTATAGAATTTGTCGCTTTTTCTAGCCTCGAGCTCGAACCGACACTCCTCGAACAGCATCAGTATACCTTTCATCGAGCGGGCGGGTACGTTGACATTAATATTCCACAATGTGTCACTTTTGTCTATCGTCATCTTGCGATGGCGACGAACTCGGTCGTAAAGTATGGCAACGCGCCCGGAGTACTGTGTTCTGATCGATCGCGCGAGTTCGGGCATCGTGACCATGTCGTACTCCAGCGAAACATTGTCGATCGTATACGTCGATGCCATGTCGGTGGCTATGAGAACTCGGCCGTATTCGTTGAACGTTAGTTCGTATTCGAGGCGGTCAGCCAAAGCGCTCTGATAGTAGGGCATGTGACTCTCCGGCAACTCAAAGTCGAGCGGGATGTAGAAGCGGTTGCCATAAGCGGCCGCGATCGCGTTGTCGCTCGCGTCGTTATCTAGCTTGTTACCAGCCCCGATTCTAAGTCTGGTAACGTTCTTATTTTTGCTGGTGTCAATACCCTGATAGACCGCATTTTCGCGCTCTTGCTCCGTTTTCCACAGGTCCTGATAACAATGGTAGACGTCGCTGTCGTCGATCGACATCACCTCATTACCAGAAATCTTTATCATGGTCTTCTTGACGATGGCGCGACCCAGTTTCTGAACGATGGTTCGGTCCGCGTCTGTCAACGTCAGCGAAATAGTGAAAGCGAGGCGAACAATCCCCGGCACAATGACGTCGCTAGCTCCGAGGTTGGGGAAGCGGACTAAGAGCTACTGGTCCTGGTCGATCGTCGATGGGTTGTTCGTAATAACGACGCTCTGTCTCACGCCTTTCGCCCCAAGGGGCTCCCGCAGTCTGCGGTATGGATTGAGTTTGCGGCCATATTGACTCGAAAACATAGTTTCGATGAAACTAAATACACTATTAAACCTGTATGTTTTTTTCTTTAATACATCGTTAAATATGGATGGTTACGAAATGGTAGAATTCGGCCGCGACCGAGACGATGCCCTCAATGATGACATCGATGATGACTTCGAGGATTCCCTCACGACCTTCGACGACGAAACACCCTTCATAGAGACTCCAATTCCAATTCGTGAATTGGGGGAAATAGGTGGCGCTACCAGCACCATTAGTCAAAGTCGGGAATTACTCGACGGAGCTGTAGACGACTACTACAACAGTTTGGCAGAAAAAGATGTGGTCCCATCTGTCGGTCGCGACTGCTCCAAGTTCGAATTGGATCTGCGTGGTAGGTTGCGACTAAAAGCTTCAAATATCCCGATCATCAACATGAATACCGGAAAACCCCTAGCGCTGAACACCATTGCTGGAACCCGGGGCGGTGGCCAAATCGTAAACAACGAACTCGGATTCACGGATTGGAAGCGTTGTAAAACAATTATGCCGGCCCGCGCTGTATAGACCCTACAGTCTACCGACGAAATGATGGCAAAGACGGCCGCCGCGATAGAAACGATCGAGCTCAGCGAGCTCCCTCGTGTAGCCATCGACGCTATTCGCACAATGGAGATCAACGAAAACGAAATAGATGGAATACTCAACCTCGACCAAGGGTCGAACGATGACCCACCGCTACCTCTTCGCGAACTCCGGGGCCTCAATAAGGCTCTGCAAACAGTCCGTGTCGAACTGGTCCTTAACCTCTCCAAGCTCTCGACGCTGGATTAACATATCGCGCTAGAAGAAAGAAAAGTTGGGGAAGTCCGTGATGATAGAAAATCTACCGAACGGATCAACGACCACCTACGGTCGTTGTGGGAAGAAAGAGCAGGTCGCTTGTAGGCTGCCTCGACTAACCGTGAGGCTCTCCGCACACAAATAAGTCGGATCCGCGAAACAATCTCGAGGGTTCGGCACAAGGACACGACACTCGGTGAGCGTCTTCGCACCCTGTTCAGAGAGCAGGGCGTCACGATAGTAATCATCCTCGCAGCTCTCGGCATGACTATATCGACCATAGTTCTAGCTATCGAGCTGCTCGTAGGCGGTGCGGCGGTTGCGCCAGGACCCGCGCCAACACCCGCGCCATCCGGCGGAGCAACGGAGAGGGAAAAACAGCGTCTAAAAGCCCTCGCCAGTCTCCTGGCTAAATATGCCGGAAAGGCGGCTGCCGCGCTGCCTGGACTGATCGGGAGTGTCGTCTCCTACTTGTTATCTATATTATCAAAAACGGCCGAATGGCTCGCCGAGAATGTTTGGGCTTTAATCGTGGCGATCGTCGGTCTTCTACTATTCTCCGCCCGAGAGTTCCTAAAACCAAAGCGCAAGTAGTACGATCACCACGAGGGCGACGACGAGCCCTAATTTCTCTTCCTCGTGGGTTGTACTTCCCGCTCCTGTTCCAATCCCATCGTGATTGGAAGAATTGGGGGAACTTGATGGTGCATCAAGTCCTTTTGGAACATGCCGTTCCTGAGCTGGAGCGGAGGTGGAACTTGAGGAGACACTAGTTCTCGCTCCTGTTCCAATTCGTGAATTGGGAGGAACTTGTTGGTGCGCTTTGTACTGGGGTGGATGTATCCAATTCGTGAATTGGGGGTTTTATGAAATCTTTTTCAAATTTATTTGAATTTCCAACCTCAACTCCGCTCCCGACCGTCTTAGGGGTGCTCTTGATGATACCCGTGTTCAGGTTCTCGTTGTAGCCGATTTTTTGATCGGCGGTTGCGATTACGATCTTATTATAGTAACCGTAAACCGGGTCGTCTCGTAGTATCATATTGGTCAGCGCCAGATAAAGACCTGTTGCAAATGTATAGTTTACTGGGGTGCTGGCATTCTGCAAAACATCTTGATACCGTTTAATCGCATCCGGGAGGTCCACCGGAGATGAGATGGTGTCCTCGACATTTGCCAAGAACTGTTTTTGCGCGTCAAACGCCGTCCAGTATCCTATTATAGAACTGCGCACTTGCGCCTGTGCGCCGAGGATGGCCCAGATGTATGTGCGAATGGAGTCGTTGAGGCGGGAAATCCCAGCATGTGTGAAAGTTTTTTGTTTTTCTTCCGCAAATGTTGTCCACGCTCTAGATATGTCTACGTGGTATGTGAATGCGTGTTTCTCACTGAAGAAAGGTTTCATCCGCCCTCCATTATCTAACCTATATTTTCCGTCGGGTGTCCAAAACATTGTGAACCTACCTAGACCTCCGTTGGGCTTGTCCACCTTTTGTCTGAAATCTGTTGTCGGTGAAACACCGAACTCGTTGCACAATTTAGCGAAGACCCTAGAGTCGTAGGTGTTGGATTGCCAGTTAAAAGCGGAGTCTTGAGGAAGAGGTGTTTTCATTTCCGCTAGAACGCGCCGTGTCTGATAGTAAAAATGAAATTGAAACAACGGTTTCAACATTGGATCGTCCTCACCTAGTAATTCGGATGAAAACCCACACCCACAGCTCGCGCACCACACTGCAAAGTTTAATTGGTTTTGCCACCAATCCATCGGTGTTGTCTTTCACGTCACCACAGCTGCGTTGTTCACATCGATATTGCCAGTTATTACGGGGTTTGTGTACTCGTAGGTCAAATCTAGAAAACGGGCTTCAAACTTGTCCCCATTCATATTGACGCATATGTCTTGCCGACCTAACGCGAGGTCTTTTACACCGTAGCGTTTCACCATCTTTTACAATGAATAATATATATCTCTAATATCCTGGATATCTAATAAATTTCCAACATAAATAGAATTGAACCCAAAATCTTTTGAAAGTATATTACCATGTTTGCTACTATCACTAACGTTCAAAAAGAGAGTTGTGAACTTCAGAAGTCAATCGACAACTGCTGCTGAAAACGCCGGGTAGGCCTCAGATCAATCACCTTCACGGTTGGGTGGCAGAATGTGGGGACGAGCGAAGGGTTTTACTATGTGAAGGATGGACAACAAGTAGGCGTAAAGCTGCCTCACGGACTGTGGGGAATAAGAAAGCTCATAGACTTTGTTTCCACAGAGCTTGACGGTATAGTCAACCTCACAGTATCGAAGGCTACCGGACATGCAACAATTACCATCAGCCCAGACCACCAGATAATGATCTCCCCGATGTTGGGTATTCAACTCGGTTTTAGAGAGACATATTCCGCAAATAAATGAGTGTTTGACCTTACGGAAACCTATGGGATGTTGAGCTCTGAGGACCAGACAGCACTTACTGAACTAGGTGGAAAAATAACAGAATTTCGGGAAGAGGCCCATACAGAGTTTATGGAAGTTTCCGATAAACTAAATCGAGTTCTTCAAGGCGCTCACAAAGCCCTTGAGGATACCTCTGAAAAGGTTCGTGTTGAGGCCCATACCGCTATCGAGGAGCTTGCCGCATTGTTGGACACATCTGTAGAGCAGTTTAAGTTATTACGCAGCAGAAACCCCATCATCACAGTTTGGGCTGAGAAGAGGGGGCCATTAAATGAGGGGGCCTATGAATATTCATTCGGTGCCAAAGCGAGCAATAGATATGGGGGATACGTCATGACAGGTACACTTCTACGAATGGCGGTCTGTTCGGTTAATGCTAGTGGTAAACCTGTGGGCGCGGTCATCGCAAATCACGTAGTGGATGGGGAAGAACGGGGGATGGAGCCTCTAAACTCGCTGGACGGAGTTCAGGGGTGGTTTTGTTCGCCAGTGATGATCCAATTAGACTTTCCGAAGATAGTGTTATTAACTTTGTTACGAAAATCGCTAGCCCAGCGAGTTCTTCCACTGTTGTGACATTGTTGATTGAAATAAATTTGTAAAATACCAATATATTGGATAATATGAACGAATCACCGCTTCCGAGGACGCTTCCAATATCAACAATGTTGGACCCCAATCGCGGATTGGATGATATTGGTTTTGGTGAAAGAAGTTCAGATTTTAGGTTGGACAATATCGTCGCGATGCAGGATATTCTAAAACAAGAGGGGGAAACTCGGAGGGTAAATGCTAAAAAATATAGACGAGCTTCAAATATAGTGGAGGGTGTGAGCACCGTGCTGGCAGCAATTTCTATAATGGGTGGGGTCGGAACCGCTGCATTGTTATCTACAATCGTGGCAATTCCTATTGCCGCGGGTTTGAGAGGTGTAGCCACTGGGACGGGGTTGTTATGTATGGCGTTCAGAGTGGCGGGAAGGAAATTCGAAAATAAAAGTAGAAAGCACGACAGAATATCGGTTCTCGAGAGGTCTAAGAAAAATAGCATCGACGTTATCGTGTCCAAAGCGTTCGCCGATAACAATATATCGGACGCTGAATTTGAGTTGGTGGTGGAGGAGATGTCTCGATATGAGGATTTAAAAAATACTATTAGAACGAAAGCTCGTGCCACCCTTCCCAAGATTGAGAATACTGATTGGGATAAATTTAGGTTAAAACTGGGTGATAAAGTGGGAGGGAAAGTTACAACACCACCTGCAGGGAATTGTGATATTTTATTAAATAATTAATTTTAAGAAAATTATAAAATTAATTATATTGATGCAGTAAATAATTTAAATAATCCAATAATATTGGTGGTTTAATAATTATGAATACATATTGAACATTAATAACGCGGTTAGCCAAACAAAAAATAAAAAAGTTTTCTTTAGGTCCTGCCGAGGCTCGAACTCGCGCCAGCAAAACCCTTCTGGGCCCACCTCTCTAAGCCTTCGCTTTAGATCTCGTCTCTTCTATTGCTTAGGCTTAGTGAGGTGTGTTACGCTCACATCTCTTCCACCCCATCATTGGACTGTTACCGCGGACCCCTCTCCCTCATTACCTCCATCCGCTAGAATGCGTAGAGCAGCCAGAGTGAAATACATGTGGCGAAACCGGTCACAGCGCTGAGACTACCGCTGGCGTTCCAGCAATGTATGTGTTTATTTCTCGTATATAAACATAAATTTGTTGGTGGAAATAGTTGTTTTTTTTTGTTATTATATTAATTAATAAATTATTATATTAATTAATTAATTATTATGTTTTCTATATAATAGGGGGTGTTCAGCTTTAAATTATTAAAAATAAAATAACGAACCATCCCGGAAATTCGTGAACTATATAACCTCACTAAGTGTTTATAAATAACCTGTGTAAATCGATAGCCAGTTTACATACCATCGATAAGGAGAAATACACTCGGCTATAAATAACCGTGTGTGTACCGTCTGTGTAAATTGATAGCCCGTTTACATACCATCAATAAAGAGAAATACACTCGGCTATAAATAACCGTGTGTGTACCGTCGGTGTAAATTGATAGCCCGTTTACATACCATCGATAAGGATAAATACGCTCGGGTATACACACATGTTCATAACACGTGTAATTGAAACATTGTCATCTGCTTGGTGTTTGTGATGCGTACACCGAATATGTTTAATCAGTGAAACATCTCTAAATTGGACACTTAATATACACACCGAATATGTTTGTACAGTCGATCCTCTCAAAATTGGACACTTAATATACATGTAAGGTGGAACATCTCTAATCTGGACACCTACAGTGGAACCTCTCTAAATTGGACACCTAATTGTAACACACTCCATTTATACTTTTTTCAAAGGTCAATCTACAATCTAATTGGGACTACAATCCCACTTTTTATCATTCAATGCCACCACCGACTTTTGGTTGGTGGTGGGAGCTACAATACAGCTTAATAACGTTAAAAAACGTTGGTGGTATCATTTTGACTCCCTATATCCTACTGTTTGTGTTAACATACTGGATTTTTAAGGAATCAAATACAAAGGAGCCTTAGCGACCACAGTATTTAGTTCCTTAAACATTCAATGTGTGAACAATAACAGAGCGGAATGTATGCAGGTTATTGGAAAATAGGTCCCACAACATCCATACGAAAATATGAAAGCAGCAGACAATAGCAAAGTGTGTGGTCATTGGTTAGTTTAAAAAGGAAAACCCAATGGTGGTGGCCCATCTGTATACTTGCCAGTGCTATAGAGTCGCCATACTCCTTCATTCGGTCGACCATGACAGCTCCGAAGTTCCTAACGGGTATATCTGTCACCTTCAGTATCTCCGCCATTTTGGGTATGTACACCACCGCCTGCCAATCTTGCCAATAATTGTCAATGTCCTTATTGCAAAATACTTGAATATTGACTTGAAATAGAGAAGCTTGATTTGATTTATTTTTTGTAGTATTTTTTCAAAAAATCCTGATAATTCAGGATGCATTGATTGAGCTTGTCACCATTCGAAATAGGATTAACCGTACAGCCGCCATCTTGTTTTGTGTTTGTTTTCATGATTCATGAACGATAAAAAAAATAGAAAAAAAAATCAGATTATTTTGTAAACATTTCAATGAATAAAGTAACTACATACGAACGCAATTATTGATCAATTTAAGCTCCTGGCTGTTGATTTACACATTTTACAACCATGATGAATCGAACTATGTTCTGAGAACAAATGAGTGTTTTATGTAATTCGGTTCTAAGTTATCTCGCTTTTGAAGGCTAAATTAAATAAATTAAGTTCATTTAAATGCCGTTTTAATGTTTTGACGGGATACATAGAATAGTAGGTTAGTGCCATGAATGGGAAAAATATCTGGCTCGGCACGGAAAAAATATGTGTTCGGCAAGCCACGCCCTTCCAGTTTCTAAATCTAGCCAGATATTATTTTGTGTCTAGTTGCGAACGGTAACTCTTGCAATCTACTCCCGGACAATCCGTAGCTTGGCTACAGACGGTACGGGAATAGATTGCAAGCGGTACCGTTCGCAACTGTGTTTTCTCATTCATGGCATTAACCTACTATTCTCTATTACCATGCTATTGTCTTTGATATCAAGTTTATCAGGGTCGGATCGGAAACGGTAGGAATTCCTCGATGAGCCTCAGAATTCCTACGCGTTTCATAGCCTTGTCTGATAATCTTGATATCAAAAGATACTAGCTTGGTTAGTTGCACGTTTTCCGCTGTATAGGCAATATGTTGCACTATATTGCTACACCACAGTGAACGGTAAAAAAATGCGAAATAACGTTTCCATTTCACAATATGAGACAAATACATTATCATAAACTCATCTAATAAAGTATGTATTAGCAAACTCCTTAGATTACTCTCCTTGAAGTATAAAGTACACAAATAACGCTCTAAACACAGATTTGGAATTACTACTCCGTGATATCTAACGCTTATGTAATACAAGGCAATTAACTTTAATTATAGTTAAGTCATAAGCACAACAGCCGGGTATTATGTATGTTATGCACATGCACAACATTGCCAACGCTTGCTTGCTTCTAGTGTCGGGTGTCATGGGGTTATCTTGATGCCACGGTTCAGTAATTTCTGAATTCGTGATCTGGGGCAAGGTTCACTAAACCTCGTACGATAATACGGGTTCATGTCGTTAAATGTTTCACATACACGAAATATTTTCCAAAATCGCTGTTAAAACAAACGTTATTGTGAATTTCAAGTTTACGCTTACGGGCCCCTGACGTGGAACCTAGGCTCGCGCGATGTCATGACGTCCGGCGCATAACACCCGGTTAACGGCTTCAATATTGACGTCACATCGGACACAGTTTCTAACTATTTTGTTATGAAAAATATTTACGAAACCTATGATATATTTCGTTAATGACATTACAAGTTCACGAAATTCTATGGAATAGAATTCCACATTTGTCATGAGAATTCCATCAACTTTCTATGTCATGGAAAGAATATTAAAGGTACATGCCTACTCAGTAGGCACACAGTGTTCTTTATGGAATTAAATAAGTGTATAATTGTGTCACTATTCCTCCAGTTCTAAAAAGTACAAGTGCCCGCTATGCAGATATAATCATTTAGTAATATTTATTTTACTGATAGTGACGCGCGGTGGTATCAGGCTATTTTCATATGCAAATGAGGCATGACATATTTTTAATTATTTATACAAATTAAATGCGTCACCTAAAAATATTTTTTCGACAAATTTTAATCATTGCACATCACAAAATAAATACAGATAATAAATAGTAATACAGTAGAAACTCCGAATACCGGACAGCCTCCGGACCGGACAAAAAGTCCGGTTTAGAGAGGTTTCCGATTTTTAGAAGTTTTTCACTATTCTTACTCAATACTTTATATACTGTAATATTCTATTATCTGACTGAACTGGGCCTACGCTGGTCACCTGATCAGTCTGCATGGCCTATGTGCCGATAATACGGTGTGTAAATGGGTTTGTCACTAAACGTGTACTCCAATTAGCGAAGACTAATCAGCAATTTTCAATGATTATTTGACCTCATAATTACCTTACGTACCTGCCGTCGTCAATATCAGCAGCATCAATCGGTTTATGTCTTCAATGAAAAATAGCGGCATGTTTTTCGCTATTTAATTGAAGACCAAACACTGCCCGATTTGCAAATGTAAATATCGAGTATCCATCTTTGTTTTGACGAAAGTCGGGAGAAACAATTGTTTTCATTGGTCTGTTTTCCAATACCACGCGTCGATCACATGCTCGGAAATATTTGTAGGTTGTAACATTGTAAGACACAAAACATCCTTTTCAAAATAAACAACCCTGAACATGTGACTTGACTTGTGAACCGTGTCAAATGCGTAACGTCTCTCTTATTACACCTGTCTGACAGGAAATCCAACACGACCATTGTGTGAAATGTATCCCCTGCCGCGGGCGCTTGGTGATTTCAGCAATTCTGATCCGTCCGGTATTCAGAGATAAAATTATGCTGAAAAGTCTTCTTATTTTTTTGGAAAATCGTCCGGTTTCCGGAATTCAGAGGATCCGGTATTCAGAGGTTTTTAGTACATTGAATAAAGACGGAATTAAATAGGGACTATGAAAATTGTCCGGTTTCGGGAGGATTCCGGTATTTAGAGGGTCCGGTATTCGGAGTTTCTACTGTATCTGTTAACATTTTAAGTAAACACGGTTATCGCCCCTGATATCAGTGTGGATATTTACGTCTGATATAAGATGTATACTAATGCCAATCAATATCTGGATTAATAGTGAATAAATGTTTAATTTTCTAGAAAATGTCTCAGATGATGTATCTGATATTAATAACATGTTGTGCCTACTGAGTGGGCATGTACCTTTAATTGTTTATAATACACATGAAAAATCTCACACCTAATTGTGTACAGTGGAACCTCTAAACCGGACACCAAGAAAACACACGTGATCTTATTTTTGATGAGTTTCTTTATCATTTATCTCAGGTGATAATGTATGTTCGTGATCGCATAGCACACACGTATGGCTCAGAATGATCAAATGCCTTATTTACAGTGTAAATCTTCTACGCCGGACACCCTGTGGATCTCCCAGCATGTACTGTTTAGAGAGGTTTCACTGTGTTAGGTTCAAAACCATATGGCGTGTCTCAGGAAATAACACATGACATGCATATACTTGCCAGTGCTATCGAATCACCAAACGCCTTCATTCGGTCGATCATGAACCGTCCAAATTTCCTAACGGGAATATCTGACAGCTTCAGTGTCTTCGACATTTTGGGCTAGTCCATGTGACGCGTATGTACACCACGACCTGCGCTAATCTTGCCAATATTTGCCAAAGTCTTTATAACAAAATACTCGAATGTTTTGTGCTTAATAAAGCAGTTTGAATGACTAAGCCTGAGCTGTGTTACAGCTCAGGTTCAGTCAATCAAACCGGTTGATTGCGAGTTTGTATTGCAAATAAATGCTTAGAAACGATGATATTTGGCAAGAATAACGCGGGCGGTGTTGCATACAGTAATCGCATAGGAGTTAGTTAAATTGTTTATTTACGTCTCACCAACTGTACAGGATAAAACAAAAAACGATAGTACAACACAGGCACACGTACAATTGCCATTCTAAAAGAATTACAAGAGACGGCTCACTAAAACGTTGAGCAAACAGTAATACATTTCACCAAATACATATCATTACAACATTACATGTACTTGTCGCATAGTATGGAGCTGCATGCATATGCACTCCGGACTATATATACACATATGCATGTGTATGCATGCACATGCATATATACTCGTGTTATATGATAAACGCAGTCATCCCATGGTGTCACAAAACTGCTGCGCCCCAATCGACACATTGTATTATGTACATGTATGTGGTATTTAATAAGCATGTGTGTCAATGACATACATGTTAAAGGTACATGCCCACACAGTAGGCACACATGTTCTTTATATCAGAGACATCGTCCGAGACATTTTCTGGCAAAATAAACATTCATTCACCATCACGTATTGATTGGCATTATTATACATTTTATATAAGATGTACCTTTCCACACTGATATCAGGGGTGATAACCGTGTTTCCTTAAAATGTTAATGGACATTACTATTGAAACTCTGTATTTATTTTTTGATGTGCACTGATCAACTTTATAATCTGTCGAAAATATTATTTTTCAGGTGACTATTTAATTAGTATAATTAATTAAAAAATTGCATGCCTGATTTCCTGATATGAATATAACCTAATACCACCGCGAGTCACTATCAGTAAAATAAATATTACTAAATTATTATACATGTATCTGTATATCGGGCACTCGTAATTTTTAGTACTAGTGGAATAGTGACACAATTATATACCAATTTAATTCCGATAAAGAACATTTTGTGCCTACTGAGTGGGCATGCTGATGTACCCTTAAAGGAACATGCCCACTCAGTAGGAACAAAATGTCCTTTATATCAGAGACATCATCTGACACATTTTGTGCCTACTGAGTGGGCATGTACCTTTAAAGGTACATGCCCACTCAGTAGGCACAAAATGTCCTTTATATCAGTGACATAATCTGATACATTTTCTGGCAAAAGAAACATTCATTCACCATTATCCCACGTATTGATTGACATTATTATACATTTTATATCAGACGTGTTTCCTTACAATGTTAACTGATATTGCTATTTATTATCTGTGCTTATTTTTTGATGTGCAATGATCATACTTTATATAATCTGTCGAAAATATTATTTTTCAGGTGATGCATTTAATTAGTATAATTAATTAAAAAAAATAACATACCTTATTTGCATATGGAAATAGCCTAATACCACCGCCAGTCGCTATCAGTAAAATAAATACATGTGTATTACTAAATTATTATATCTGTATATCGGGCACTCGTCATTTTTAGAACCGGTGGAATAGTGACTCAATTATACACTTATTTAATTCCGATAAAGAACATGTTTGTGCCTACTGAGTGGGCATGTACCTTTAAAGGCACTGTGTCCCGTATGATGTCTCAGATTATTATACAAGTATGTCGCTTTCCACTGTTTGCACAGTAAATGACATATATCTATCAATTGCACCATTGTATTTCATCACAGTCCAGCTTGTACGTGTAACAGTTATGTCTGTCCAAGTACATGCAATCAGAAACTCTGATAAACAGGGGAGATAATTTGGCTTGGCATATTAGATATATGATGCATATACCAGTAAAGAAAATATGTGCAATCTTGTGAAATGATCGTTTTATGTAACATGAAGGAAGATGGTTCCATTAAAAGACGCTAGTGTAACTAATTTAATCAAAATACATAGAGTAACCATTGATTATCATGATTATGACATGTTTATACTATTAAAACAATAATTAGCGCTGCGAACGCTTGTTATTTTTCAGTATTATATTCATATCATTTTTAAGGTGTATGATCACGTGGTACTAACAACAACAACAAGTACTGAAACTTCCAGAATCCATGTGATTCAAAGTACGTATTCTTTAATAGTGTCCTTATTACGTAACGGATTTTGATGAAATATGGCGCATCAAACGCGTCTTGTTAAGCTGCATTTGGTGGTCTCTGTATTTACGCCAAAACTTCTGTAGTTTTTGCGAAGAATCAATTTACGTGTTTACCGGAAATCGATTCTTCGCAAAAACGACATAAGTCTGTGACGAACTCCATGAACCACCAAATGCAGCTCTTGAAGACGCGTTTGCTGCGCCATATTTCATCAAAATCCGTTGCATATTAATGAAAAATATAAAATAATACTTACTTTTGAGTGGGCAACGTTGTTTTTGTTCTTGTAACCACGTGACCATGCCCCTTGATTTTACCAATCATCAATTTTTTTCCAGGCGACTATTGGTAACAATGGGTTCAGAATTACGATACAAATCTTCATTTATTATATACCTACCCATGAAATACATAGTTATACGATGTAAATAAAAGTCGTATGTTCTCATCGATGAAATAAACAACTTCTGGTGAAAATACGACTACTTCCGCTATCTATATTCATAACGCGCATCTGCAGTGCCGGACTGCAAATAGGCTGCAAATACACATTCATTACCGTATACAGTCTAAACAACTGGACCCGGTTGTACGAACGTTCCATTAGTTAATGTATCATTAGCCTAATGACACATTAACTTTCCATTAGTTAATGAGTCATTAAGTAGTAGTAAGGGAGTCAAAATGATACCACCTACCGTGGTATCGTTTATAACCCTCTATAATACCCCCACCACCCCCGAAAATCAAAAAATTGGTTAACGAGGAAAATTGGGTCTCCCGACAGCAAATTTATGAATTTTTGGAGAAAATAATTTTGAGAAGAGGGAGTCCCAATTATATTGGTAATTGACTTTTGAAAAAAGTCGAAATCATTCATGCAAGTACAATAGTTTATATTCCTCATTTTTTTTCTTCTCCGATATAGCTAATTTATTTCGCAGATCAGCAACTAATTCTACCAGCTCTATTCTACCACGTTCACCTTTAGCCACCTGACAGTGTAGTTGCTTATGTCTACAAAGAGTTTTGGGCACTAACGAATTTACAAGGGCATCTAGGGCATTGAAATTGTGGGGGACACAAGGAAACTTTCTACGTCTCGCTAGATGCCTTCGTAGATAGTCTTTACACGTAAACGTCTTACAACAAGTCTCACACTCCATTATATATGTATATAAAATGTATCTGTTCAATGGACGTCAAAAAAACATTATGTAAATTTTTGACGTCCAATTGAACAGATAAATTTTATAGGTTATACAAAAGTATATATACAAAAGTATAATACAGAAAATATGATAACGCCAGAAACTAGAGCAGAAATAGAAAGTTTGAGAAGAGAAGCCGAATCTCTAGGGATTACTTATAGTACACGGTTGAGAGTTAGGGGGTTGACAAAGCTGATAAATGCCACAAAGAATGAGGCGTTTATGAAGCGGTTTACCCGCGCCTATAAAAGAGGGGCATTTACAAACATCTCCATTACGCAAACATTGTATTAGCGAGCCAACCTCACCAAACCACCGTTACCTATGTAAACAGCGGGTTTGATGAGGTTGCCGCGCAATAGGTAATGCGGTCAAATAGGTCACGATGCAGTGACTATTTTCAATCAATAACTTATGTTGTAAGCGATTTTAATGTGTATTTTCAATATTTATATTATTAAAATGTATCATATCGGTACCCCCCCCTTTAAGTAATATTTGTATATTTTAAATGTAATGATGTTGTCATGAAGCGCATGAATATAAGTATTAATTAATCCAGTTTATATTGAGGCAAATCACACAGCCTAAAAACATAGTGCTGGAGTATAAACCATAGTATCATATATTATTCATAAGTATATCACTATTAAACATTAATTACAATATGTATGCATATTATTAAAACAGTAGATGCTACCGCTGTTTCGCTGTATGTGATATTTATAACAAAATATTTTTTTTATTCGTCCGCGTACGGATTTCTGTCACACAAAGCGCCATTTTCAGTTCATATTTTGACCTGTGCATATGAACCGGACTAAGTTTAAACAACGCTCGATTCCGTCCAATTCAGATTTCTCTGCAGAATGTTCAGACTAACTACATATTAAGTAATGTTGCTAAATAAGTGTTAACGGCTGGAACATGGTTATCACTAAAAGGAAGAAACCAGTCGTATTATTGAAAAATAAGATTTACCTGAGACCTCATGGAGGCCGCCATTAATCCAGTGTAAACAATAAACCGTGTGATCCCATTTCCTGAGTAGCCCCCGCTTAGTGAAACGATGTGCTAATCATGATATTATGTTCCCCAATAATTGGAAACGGTTTGAATTTCTCGGTAAAAACTACGAAAGTCATAAAAAAATAACGATGTATATTTAACATTGGATACGCTTAAACGGTATTACTCTCTCATCGGATCGTCAGTTGTCGTCGATAGCGATTGAACGTACTGATCTGGTCTTAATTTATTGTCAACTTTCAACGCCATTTACAGAATATATGGCTAATTTTGGAAATAAATAACGGCAAATTACGATGACGTCTGCTCTGAAATATCTGTCAACATGCGGACGTAATTTAAGGAAATCGATTATAGGTACGGTACATCTGTGACTAATTACGAATTTATGTATGGTCTTTGGCTACACCCGACACATTACACAGATCTAGTTGTAAATACACGTCGCTTTGTGTGGGGAAAAAATCGATAATGCGTAGTTGTGTGTGACGAGGTGTTGATCTGATGACAGCTGTGACCCTTAGGCAATGTTTTGAAATTGACGTGTCGTTTGATGTGTGCCGCAACACCTCACTGTCGGAGACAACATGACAATTAACGATATACTCTCGATTATACACAGATCTATTAGACGGCTGGTTATTTCAAATAAAGAGTAGTTCAGTACACCTTCGCTGATATTGTTTTTAGAAAATCAGTAATATTTTCCGGAAATGGTGTTGAAAAGTTGACAAAAATTCTATCACCGTATTTAGTTGTTCCGATATTGTTTTAAAAAATCAGTAATTTTTTTCCGTAAATGGTGTTGAAAATTGACAAAATATATAGCCGCATTTCTCCGATATTCGTTTAGAAAATCACCAATATTTTCTGTAAATGGTGTTGACACAAAATGCAGCGTTCACGCGGAATTCAAATAAAATACATAATAATTTAATAAATAGACGCCGATGGCTACTGTGTTTGCGGCCAGTGAATTCTGGTCGTGGTAGCCACAGGCGCAGTTCGAACAGTGTTGTGAGCAGATGGAGGACAATAATTATTTTAAATTCATAAAAAAAAAATGTTTGCTGTCCGAAAATTAATTAATTGTGACAGCCAAAAAAAAATAGATTTTGGGACAGTAAAACATTATATGGTATAGACAGTATAGACAGTACCTCAAACTTAAAACAACAGTAACAAACTGTCTGTGTATATATTACTTAAAGACAGACACTTTAATTGTTGGTAAGTTTCTATCAATTTATAGGTCTTTTTATTAAAATCATAAAATTGTGAAAATATTAAAAAATATTAAAATCACAAAAATAATATATATGGAGAAAAAAAATTACACCACGTCGAGGTTTGAACCACCGATCCTTCCGGGAATCGGTAATTAAATCATTGAAGTCGGCGACCTTAACCTCACGACAGTTGCGCCATTTACAACAACCACAGTTATACAGAAGTGCTATCAGTATTACGCCACCATTTGAACGTAATAATTATTAAATTATTTGCAACTCCATCTACAACAATACCGTTACAGAGATACGCTATTGAAACAACATGTATTAGTACCCATAACATAACAAAGTAATGTATCATCATATATCACAGGAGATAGCTTAAAACTATATATACTAATCATAAACAGAACAATCCGCTTGGCTCGTATGAAAAATAGTTCGCATGATATTGATTATCTCCCTTGCCGAAAGT